>SJYA01008546.1:622-16284 GCA_006410615.1 Neotragus moschatus
TTTCCTCATAATACAGTGTACCCTCCTATACTCGTAAAGACGCCTGACAACAGCAATACAAACAAACATAGGTATGCGTGGACTAGCTTATAAATTATATATCCTCACATACTCGTAGATACGCTCTAGAATAGCAGTACGTACATGTACGTACAGGTGCACATATAGAGGGGGGCATAGGCGAACGTAGTCTTCTCACACATGTGTACGAGGGGCCCCGCAGTGGTGATGCAAACTGCGGATGACTTGCTCATAGATGAGAGATCCCAGCGTATACGTACGATAGATTCTACAGACGCGGCACCTCATAGGAGCGCTTCTCATACGTAGTATGCCCAAAAAGCCTACAATAGCAATACACAGTCATAAAGACAGCTACTCGCACCTAGTGGTCCCTCATGTATCTACACGACGCGCTCTGTTGCAGCAGTACTTACGTATAGAGGAACTGGTTCTTTTGTTGCTGCCTCTCTCGTACACTCCAGAAGACAGGCAAATACCAACGCATATTGGTACGTGTATGCGTGGATCTATGCCATCGTATACGCACCTGTATACATACACGCGTGCATGTCGTACGCGCTTCTGGCATGCGCTGCTTAGATCCAGAGTGGAGAAGACTATAGCCATCGGAGACTCCTACAGACTCAGTAAAGCGGCCGTTCACACCGGCCTGGCTTAGCAGCCGGCCTATACGGATACATACACGGAAATATATATATATATATGTTTCACAAGCTACGGACCTGGGTTGTTTGGTTTTGTAGTGGAGAGGAATGTATACATCTTTGACTTCTACACATTCAGCAAAGAAGCTTTTCAACTCGTCTGGAGTAGCAGAAGGATTCACGCCTCTAGCAACAAGCGAATAACGGCGGCCTTTGTCTTGGGAGTCTCCTCTGCCTTCAGCTCTGCTGCTGTTGCTGCTGCTGCTGCTATGTCCGTGTGAACCTGCCGCAGGTGTGGCCGCTGCTGCTCCTCCTCCTCCTCCTCCAGCTGCTGCTCCTCCTCCTGCCGCTCCTCCTCCTCCTCTGGCTGACCGGCCGTTGTAAGAACTGCGAGTCGGCGGCGGCGGAGAGTTTTCTTCCTTCCTTCTTCCCTCCCGATAGCGAGGCGACGTATCGCTTGCGTACGAATCATTGTTGTCGCCTCTATCACGACGGCTCCCCCCATCATCTGCGGAATAGTCGGGACTGTAGTCCCGTCTTCTTCCTCCACCACTTCCTCCTCCTCCTCCATCGCCCGGAGATCTTCCTCCACCTCCTCCTCTTTCGCCTCCTCTTTCCCCAGACCAGCTCCTACCTCCTCCGCCTCCTTGTTGTTGGCGACGTCCTTCGCGACTACTACTGTAGCCGTACGAGGATGACGCACTCCCTCTTTTTTCTCTCTCATCTCTTTGGGGAGACGGAGACGATGTGGAGCGCGCAGGATAATCATCATCTTCATAGTAATGCCGACGTGGCGGCTGCGTATCGTCTCCACTACCAGAGTTTCCTCCTCCGCCACCACTCCCTCCTCTTCCTCTCATGAAGCTGCCATTTCTACTCTGGTTATTATTGCTGCCTTCTCTGCGATAGTAGTCACTACCAGCGTTGCTGCCGCTACTTCCGCCTCCAGAAGCCTTTTCCCCCCCCGATGCCGATGGCCCACTATCTCCACGACAACTGCCTCTACCTCCTTGTGAAGATGATGACGAGGACGGCCATCGTTCCACACTGCTCCCTCCACTTCTTCCACCACCTCCTCCACGTCCAGAACCATGTTGTGAGCCTGAAGGGCTCAGACTCCTCCTCCCACCGGCCGCAACAGGTGCTGGACGCATGATACTATCTGTCTCTTTACCGCTCTTGTGATAAAAGTATTCCCCTTCTTCCTCGCGACTGCGTGCCTGCTGGCCTACGCGTTTGCCGCCGCTACTACCACCACCTGATTCACGAGCTGAGTAGTCGTAGGAGTCTGCTGGTGATGGCTCTCGATAATGAGAATCTCCACAAGCTCCTCCTCCTCTTCCTCCTGAAACAGAAGGGCCCTTCCAGGCCCTTGACCGCGTGAGGGCTGGGGCATAGGATCAGAGAGGCCACCAGAGCGGCGCTCGCTAATAGCGAAGAGGGGTCGCGTGGATGTCTGTTATATTCAACATGAGAATACACAGCTGAAGAATACAAAGGCTCAGTTACGTAAGGCCTTTCAGATAACGAATACGGGTGATGTGATGAACCCGAAGCGGTTCCCTACCGCGCGCTCCTCTGGAAGGGGACGGCGAAGGCGAGTAACGGTCCGTCTCGCCTCTTTCTGGGGGTCAGGAAGCAGCAGCACTTCCTGAGAAACGAGCAGACAACAAGGGCATTCTAGAAAAGCGCGGTCAGCGGAATCAGGAGACGCAGTGGTCCAGATACATATTCGGTGTGCGTCTTTAAGGCTAAAGAGGAAGAAAACACGGCACCCGTCGGCATCCGTGAGGGGGCGTGCAGCCCGTGTCTGATGTACAAGCATGCGTCATCGATAGAATGGCATGTCCGCGCCCGGAAGGATCTGCCACCACGCGGCGAATAGAATCCAGACGAAACCGGACGACAAACGGAAGACACACAGGCGAAAGAAAAAAAGTATTGTTGTCGTAGGGCGTAGTACGTAGTGTGGCAGGGCTATACAGAAGGTATTTGAAAGCAGAGCGCACAGACAGGTCTATTTCAGTACACGACGTAGAGAACAAAAAGTCCGCGGTCTTGGGGACTGCGCTATGGCATGTTCTCGCGGGGGAACGACATCTGATTTCGTCAGTGGCGTAGGCGGAACGCCACAAAGTCCTGCGTTGCATTTTCAATGGAAAGCCGCTCCTTCTGCGGAAAAAGTCAGAGAGCGGCAAGATCTTCTGAGAAAAAGCGAAACAATTCAGACATACTGTTGATTCCAGCAGAAAGGCAGAACTCCCAACGTAGCTACGTACGCCCGCGTAGAAGGTTTTTAGCAGGGGTGCACAGCCAGACGTGGTATACAGCGTTGATACCAGTTAGTCGCGATTGGAAACAACCGCATATACGTAAACTCATCCTTTGTAAGCTTTTTTTTCCACGTGAAAGAGAAACATCTATGAAGTCGTGGTGATGTCACACACCCTGGGGAAAACCAGGGATAGTAGTATACCGGGGGTGCAGCAGCCACGCGCGCATAGAGTACAGGGAGGAAGCGCGGCGGCCACGCTGTTGAAGCGCACCCCCCCTGTAGTACGCCGAAGAACAACAAACGGGCACCAAGCCCGCCGACATATGTACTTCGCCTAACTTTCCTTCTCCCGCAAAAGGGAGAAAGAGGAGAATAAGAGGTTTCCGGAAACCAGGCGGCACCTCACCAGTCAGGCTTAGATGCCAATCGGACGGGGAAACGCCGCCCGCGGTTGCCGGATGTGATGTACGTACACCCGAAATAGGAAGAGGACTGCATCATCACGCTACGACCACGTCTCAAAAAGAGCCGGCCCTCCACAGAAAGCTAAGAGGAGAACTCCGCAACGGGTGGACACAACATTCAACAGAAAAAAGCGGAGGCGAGGTTGTCTCCCCGGCGGGCTTCACAACACGCATGGAAGTCTACGTAAAGGTGCAGACGACTCCCCTGTACGTCTGTAAGCGTGGGCACGCCACAAATCCGCGGGCTCCCCTCAGGGATGCCGCCGATGTGGAGGGCGCCGGTCCACCCCAATAGGAAGATGTGGCAGCGCTTACAGTACCACAATATGCAGCAACATCATTTTGTCAGAGACAGCTTGTTTGCTCTTTGAAATGTAGTGTAAAGGAAACATTTCCGGGGCGGTTCGTGTGGCTGTGGCAGGCTGAGGGCCCGTGCACCTCTCGGCCCAGCGAGCAGAGGTATCGTCCCCGGAAGGCTGTCTGCAGGCCAAAAACGATTTGCAGCCACTCGAATGGATCATCTGAGGAGTAGTCCCTGAGCCGTCTCAGAGAAACGCCGGTACCACTCAGCTACGTTCAACTGAGGAAGGGGGCGGTCACACGTTGAGAAGGAGATAGTTTATTACCAGCTGTAGGAGGAGGATTCGCAACGTGCGTGGGCCAGCCTGATGGGGTTGAGCGACGGGAGGCCACCACCTCAGCCAGACGCTGCGAGTCGCGTCCGCAGCTACAGAATTCCACGCAGACATTTTTCTTTTGGCGTCCTCCGCAAATGCGATTTTGTTTCTTGTAGTAGAAGGCACTACTCTCGATGGACCGTCCACTTGCCCACTACCTTGTGCCGACGTGCGTGCTTGTGCCTCTTTGCACTTGTGCACTGCGGTTTTCAGCTGTGAATCTTTCTAAACTGCTTCGAAAGTCTACGCTGGTTGTCACAATGCCCGCGGCCGAGGGACCACTTGTCGTATGTTGACTCTATTCCAGAAATTAATCCGCGCAGGCGATCACGCACGTGAACACTGCTGTACCACGCAACACTGCAGTGGGAAAGTACAGCCACTTTCTTTTGCGGGATGGAGGGGAGGCGTACGTACTGTCTTGCGAGTGGCTTCGGTACAGCTCCTTATATTTCGGCCATCTCGTGCGGTACTAGTGGGAAGAGGGCAAATGAGAGAACAAATAAGACGGAGGGGGGGCACCGGACAGACAACGGTGCTTCGAATGGTTCAGCAAGCTTTCAAAGCTGACAAAACCTGCTGGACGCTTTCCTAATGTGACTGATCGCGCACGTAGGCGACCGCCCAGGATCGCGCCTGAGAGCGAAGGAGTATTTCGAGTCAAACCCTACAGAACTCCCTTACGCTAGGGTAACGATGAAGTCACGCGCTGTCCACGAATTGGAGAGCCACCGTTGGAGGAAAAGAACAGCCGAAGAGAGGCGGCACAAGGCTCTCCTCCAGCCTGGGAAAGCTGCGAATTCCCGGCCGGGCCGTGAATCTGGGCACGCTGACGCTGCACGACTGAGATGCTACTGAGAGTAGGGAAGTGGTCTTCATTTGGCTGAGACGTAGTGTATACATACTTGATATACCGCACGGGCACAACAGGTCCTCTCGGCACCATGAATAGTTAGACAAGTTGATGAGCGGAGTAAAGTACGCAATGATTTGGAAACATACGAGGAGGAGGACACCCGCATGCGCAGTATAGGCAGAGCCCGTAAGTCAGTGACGACGTTTGCACGTGAAGTCAATTTCAACTTCAAAAGGAAACGCACAACTTGTGACGCATCTATGAGAGCGGAAACTGCTGCACAGCAGAGCAAGACGTCACACGGAATTGCGCGTAGCCTGCACTTGTCAATGACTTAGCGGTCGCTGCCGTAACAAATGCAGTAAAACGCATTACAGTTGCGGCGCCAGTGATGCGCCGGGCAGTCGCAGAAACGTAGCGAGTCCTGCCTGAGGGTGTAGCATTCGAGGCGCGCCTCTTGCAGTGTGATGCGAATACAAAACCCGCAATGCTCTCCGACCTCTACTGTAAAACAAGTCTCTGGGGCGGGAAAAGACCTGCGTGGCAGTCCTGTGTGGGCCACACATTTTCAGTTGTGCCCCTTCGCACTTGCATTTTGCGGTGTCAAAGCTGAGGCGCTCCGAACTTGTGTGGGCTTCCACCCTGCTAGAACACCTGCGGCACGTGGGCGCCTCCAGAAGTTCTTCCCCGTCTTCTTCGGATACGTTCTTGGCCAGTTCGTCCCCGGGTACGCCGAGGTGACGTCTGCGCCCTCGTATGTGTCATTGCCTTCCGAGCCGTACGTACTTCACGTCCCCGGCGTTAATTGCTCTTGAACCGTCTCCTCGTATCTTTCAGACAAGTATCTAGGCTGAGCCACTTTTTTCTCAGTTGGCGCTGCTGCTCTTCGAAATGACGGTAAAAAAGGCAGATCCGGCGGTGCCTGAAAAAGTCAAAGCCTCAAACACTGCCTCAGGTATTTGCCAACGATCTTGCCTCTTGTGGGAATCAGACTAGCCAACTGCTTCTCCTCAAATAACGTAGGTCACCCCGCGACACACACGGTGTTCATGCATTCGCTATGCGTAGAAGCGCGCGTCCGTTGGAAGCGTCAGATGTCAAGGCATCAAGCTAAAGGCCGAGAGCCCGCTACGTCTCTTGTCTCCGGTCCCTGCTTAGCATGTGCCTTGTCCTTTATGTGTGTCTGCGCTCCCGTTGCATCGCAGTCTCGGTGTACTTTCAGAACACGCCTTGCGTACGAGACGTTGGTTGCGGAGCTATGCAGACTCCCCCACCGTGCAGCAGACAGCGCAGTCTTGACCTAGTAGAATTGCTGGCCACCCGTACTCCTGTGCTCGTCCCTCTACTATGTACGCTGTTTTGTTACGAAAGACACGCATATGTACCGTATACTGCTCGGTGCGTCTTCAGCGTCTGGTGAGACCTACCTTTGGCGTGCCGCTTTACGTCATTCTGGTTCGCCGCTCGCACCGGGGAAATGTCGACCACATAACTTAGCTAGAACTGATTCTTGTCGTAGGGGGGCGTTGACACACAGCTCCTGGATCTCCTGCGGGCTTCTTCTGAGAGGCCTCGCGCACACATTTGTCCGTGTGGTGGGCCAGAAGCCCCGGCGGCGCTTCCACGCCGTTCCGCTTCACCTGCCGCAGGCGTCAGCCTCCTCTGTCCACCAGATTTCCAGGGATCACGGGTAGCACGCCCAAATTCTGGGCCACAACTCATTGATATCCGCCTCCTTACCATGTGGAAGTTGCCTTACTCGGTGAGCTTGTTCCGAAGTCCAGGTACAGACACTGTGCGAAGTCCCGGGATCACTATGTTGTTTCCACATACTTTCAGTCCTGCAAACATCTCCTGTAAGAGCGACCGCCACTGTGCTGCCGACAAGCATCGGTTGGTGATCCCACTCGCGGAGGTGTTATGCTGGCTCCCTCCCGCTGCTGGAGAACTTGCACATCTCTCAGCGGCTCTGGGTGGGTCGTCCCCAGGATCGGCGCTGGAGTTGTTCGCAGCGCCCCTTCGGTCAGTATGGTGCTCCTTCGTGCTGTGGAGGCGGAAGACAGATGTTCCGGATGTCGTAGCGAACGTGTTTGACGCTCCCGTGTGAACTCGCTCGGAGCTCGCCAGCTTCTTGCAGAGGGAGTCATCCGCGGATTCGCTCTTGCGTGCGTCTGTTGTTTCCCTTTTCCCCATTTCACTACGAGGCGTCAAACTGCCTGGGGTGCGCGACCCTCTAGGCATCAGCATGTCGCTGGCGGCGGGGAAACCCTCTTCGGTTCCGCCTTGGTCGGCCGCATTCCGCATAAGAATACTGGCAGTAGCCGCATCTCCTCTACGGGGCTCCTCTTCGTTGCGACTACGGTCTACGCTAGACGCTGGAACGCGTCGTGGTGTATCATAATCTGCCGCACCGCCAGAGTCCTGGTCAGCCTGTGTGGCGCCGCAGCCGCTTCCACTCTCAGCAGGCTTGGATTGTCCGAGCGGCCCACTCGGAGTCACCGTGATGTCACATCTCACATCTGGTCTCGCGGGTTCCACGCACCAAGACGTTTCCCTGTCTACCTGCCGCAGCCCGGCATCAGGTGAGGCTGATGCTAGTGCACGTGCCGGTACGGCATCGGCCTCGATGCCTCTTTGTAGCACACTTCTGCGTGAGTCTAGGCTGAGGAAATTTTCTCTGTCCTGGAAAACCATACCACGAGGGGAGGCGGCGCAATGAGAAACGCTTACCTCTTTTTGCTCACTTCTCGGGATTTCGCGGCTTGGAGGTGAGCTTAGCAGCTTACTTGCGCTGCTACTTACGACCGGGAGTACCTCCTTCAACAAGCGCTTATCGACATCCAGATTTTGTAAAAAGGTCCTCTGCCTGCTGCGGAGCATGGTCAGCGCGTCTAGCAAGCTGAACGAGCTTTCTGCGCACCACGAAGAAGCGGGTTCGTACACTACGAACGTCACGCTACTGAGGTTGAACCTAACGCAGCTTCTAATGAGCATGAAACGAGGCTCATATTTATCCCGATGGCTGACTGAAGACCGCTGCACGACCTGCGCGTGGGTGATGTAGATCCGCTCCTCACAGCCGGGCGTAAAACTCGGCGGGCATGGAAGACACTGCCAGTTTCGCTTCCCTGTGCAATCACACACTCTGGGCTGGAGATCGACGTCTAGCTCTGCTCCCGACGAGGCTCTTGAAGCTGTATTTGAGTCCGTCCCCACGGCCAGTTTATTCTTTCTGTGCTGCGTGCAGGTGGGTGACCGCGCACCAGAAGCGGAATAAGCGGAGGGAAGGAGCAGCTGCTGGTCGCTTCCCTCTGTGCCGCAAGCTTCGGTCGGCGTAAACTGCAACTTGCCCCGGGCGAAGGTCAAAGAGGTGGCAACAAAACGGATGAAACTCGGCGTTAGCTCCGTCTCGCATGGCGCTTGGCCGCCTTCGGCATCCCTGATTCGACGCGCTACAGCTGCAAGCAAAGCTCTCTTGCCCGTCGCCCGTTCCACGCGTGCAGGTGACGCCTGACACTGAGGCGTTACAGCTCCGCTCCGTGGAGTCAGAACGTTGTACTGAGGGGTTGTTCCTCCGTCTCGACGAGAACCGATGTCCGTGTCACCACCGGCAGCTGCGTGTTGCGGCGTTCCGGCGACTGGCGTTGAAACAAAGTTGGCGCACTTGCTATACATCTGCATTGCCCAGTGGGCGTCTATCCAGCAGGAGTGAAGAACAGCGGATCGAGGACTGAACGCTCTGGCCACAAGGTATCGAGGAGAACACCTGTAAAGACGGAGGAGATAATGCCGGGGTTCGCCCCTAGGACACCCGCTCATGGCACGGCACCCGACGTAGAGGAGGTCTTCATGGGCATCGTAGATAGCAGTCTCGTCGACTTCATCTCCCACAATGGCACGGGCTTTCTCTTTCAGCTGACGAGTGAGGTAATCAGTGGCTGCCGATCTGGTGTACTTAAGGGTATAGCGGGTTGCATCGCTGCGAACGTTCATTCCGCGGTTCGCGTGCGCGCCATCTGGCTCGTAGGGTAGGATAGAGAGGCGAAGATTTCCGCAGATGACCTTCACGGCGGCACGCAGACGAGCTGGACGACTCAAATTAGCCAGATTATCACGATAGGCGACAGTCAGCCGCTGGATGTTGGCATCGCTCGTCTCGCCGTTGTACACGACGAGAAGTACATCGTCTGAATTGAGCGAGATGGCCTCTTCCATCTGTGTCCGGAGAAAAAGCTGTCCCACCTGCTTCAAAGTCAGGCCAGCAGGCCCGGCAGCAGAACTCCCCTCTGTCTCAGGTGGCTTTCCCTTGAGCGCCGTGGAGTCATCCCTAAGGAGCGGGGGCTGCTCTTCTTGATCTTTCGGGAATGGTTCCGCTGTGTCAGCTGAGCCCCCGACCCTTGGGTGTGGCTCGTCTGTTGTCTGTCTATCATGCTGCTGAGCCTCATCCGGATGTTCCAAGGCGTTAGCCGGCACAAAGACGCAGACGATGAAACACTTATTGGCAGCGATCCGCACGCTTTTGTGAATCTCCACGTAGGGCGCCTCTTCCGCGACGTACGACGAACCACGTGGAATCACTTCTGGCGGCTCACTAGATGGGTGCAGCCAGGGTCGTGAGGCAGGCGTCGAGCTTCTCGCTCCTGCGGCGGGCACATTAGTACGAGGTGTCACCGCTTGCAAGCCCTGGGGCTGCAGCTTATCCTTCACCTGTTTCAGCAGCTTTTGCAGCTTATCAATGTCCCGGGTGTGATCTCTGAGACAACGAACACTATGCTCGGCTGCTGACAGCGCACTTTTATGGTGCAAAAGCTTGGCACTCAATGTGAAGGAATCCGCGAAATCTGTTTCTCGCAGTGCCAGCTCACGTCGAACACGAAGCTCCTCGCTTTTCAGCTTTGCTAGTGTCTGCTCGAGATTTCCGGAATATCCTAGGCTCCGAAAATGTCGTTGCGTGAGCTGCAGTTTGTTCTTTAGTTCTAAATTAGCAGTTATTAGGTTAGTTACTGTGCGCTTGAAGCGCTCCCATTCCAATGCAGTGAGCACTACGTGACTTCCCACCTCGGTTCCCGCGACCTTCGTTACTGATACGCTGTTCAACGCTCCCACGGCCGGAGCGTCTACAACCTCAGGGATCACATTTTTACTTGCTGCCGGCGTTGTCGCGCCCGCCCGGCTGCTTGGGGAAGGCGCCCATGCCAGATCCTTGCCTGGCTCCAGACAGGAGGCAGCGTACTTCTTTGGCGACGCTTTTCCAGTAAGTCCTGCTGCGTCAGCTTCCTGAGGCCCTCTAGCAGCCTGCAGGGCAGTACCATCCGGTCCAGCAGCTGACCCGTTTGGCCCGAAGAACTGTACGCGCTGTAGATCTTCGAGAAGTTTGCTGTGGTCAAGAAACAAGTCTACCGCCCTCTCCATGCACGCGTACACGGGCCGAATGTCAGACTCCCTCGCAAGCAAGCGCTCGTCCTCCCGCGTACGCGACGTGCTACTTGTAGCATTGTCGTGCTGGGAGACACCCTTCGCAGCATCGGCAGTGCTTCTACATATCACACGCTGCCCTGAAACGTTTGCCTTCTCCAAGGATACCCCTGCTGAGGGCGAGTTACACGGGTATGTGCTCGCGGTCCCTCGAGAGCTCTTCTTGTCTGTCTTTTTCGCACATTCGGAGCCCCTGAGGTGCTCGTCGGTTGCGCAGCCTGTCGAGAGCGGATTTGTGCTGGTTTTGTCCAGAGGCGTGCCATCATCCGAGGAAACTTTCCGCAGTGCTGGACGGTTGTAGTCGGAGCAGAGCAGCCCTTGTCTGCTGACCAGGTACTTTCTTTCAAACAAGGGCTCGAGTTTACGGGGGCCTACAAGGCGCTGACAGGTACTGTGTGACGGCGAGAGAGCGGCGCGCCACCGCTGCTTCTCTGGGCTGAGGGGATTCGATCCCCCAGGAAGTACAGCAGTGTACGTAGTATCAGTGACTGCAGGTGTGCTCTGAAAAAATTCTTCACCTGCGAGTGAGCGCCCGTTGTCCATTGTGGCCTACTGCTCCTGTCAGCAGGCAGTAGAGTTCTGTGACAGGCGAGACCAGTATACCAGGAGGCGCCGTAGGCAGCGCGGGTATCCCCAGTCCCGTTCCACATTTATACGTGCTTCAATGGAGTGTCTCATGCTACACTTCCAGCAGCGGCGCGAGCAAGAGTTAGTCTTCAGCTCCGTACGAGTGATAAGAAGACATGGATATCCATCGTGATATGTATGAACAAAAACGTACGCAGACGCTCGGCAGCTTCGAGAAAGGCGCCCATTGTACGCCTCTTCACCGCTACTCCACCGGCGGTACGTCACCCACGTCCTTCATCGTCAACGGAGGACTGAAAGGCTTATACGCCTCTGAGAATGCGTACTAGCGGGGAGAGACCCCCTTGTACACTAGCTCGCCGCAGATGCACCGGAGTGGGGCGATCGTACCTGCGCGCATGTCGTCCATCATTACTTGTACTCAGCCACTCGTTGTTGCAAGCCACCTGCCCGCATCAGCATGACAGACACGCGGGGATTGGTTGTCATCCCAAGTCAACAGGGCGTCTTCGAGGCTTCTACGATGCGGCTGCTACGGTATAGCGTTTGCGCCGCTTGAGAACCCGAGACTCTCATGCCAGCAGCGGTCGCCTGACTTCCGTGTAGGGGGCCCCGGTGGGGCTACGCCTGGGAGCAATAGGGGCAGCCTTCCAGTGAGAATGTGCTACTTCAACATTGTGTGAGTTTGAGAAAAAGAAAGTCTTTCAAGGAACACTGCGGACACTCCACGTTGCACGTGTAGTTTCCAGGTCGTATCAACCTGGAATTTCAAAAGGTTCTTGTGGGTGGCGGCGGGTTTCGGGATAAAGCGCGTACGCTTATGATACGGCCGCGCCAACGACATGAACAAAGCTGGGGCATCTATGATCCAAGGTGGAAGGTGTGTGTGGAACCTGCGGATTTTTATGTATGGGGTGCTGGGCAAGAAAGCCACGCAACTCCACGCGCTCTGAAAGGAGAGCCGGTGGATCGTGGCGGTCGGAGAAGCGCAGCACAGTGAGAAGGAGTTCAGCGCCTAAAAGGAAAAACTGTATCCCCCAACCCTGAGCGTAAAGATGGACGTGTCCTCGAAAACCTCTCCGTATATACTCTGCTGCACCTCCAAGCTGAAGAGCTCAGCTGACTGTGATCGAGGCTGCCTGCTGAGTGACAAAGGAAAAGGATGTCCTGCTGCTGCACAGACAGATCTCGCCGTCCACGCATTAGGCACTTTGAGACCACTTATGGGCTGTAGCGGCCAGAGAATTCATGTGAGGAACCCTCCAGCAGCTTGTGCTCTTCCGCTTGACCGTTCTCTAGCACCTCTGTGCCCCAGGTGAGATCCGCAAGCGTGACAACCTACTGACGCTCGAATGGTAATATGGACACTTTCTTGGACGACCGGCTGTTTTCGTCGTCCAGGGGGCACCCAGATCCACATCCTTGGTACGGCAAGTCACGGGGTCGACCTCTCCCGCGGAATGAGCTTCCTGTGTCACCCTCGGTATTTGGATCCGGTGTAGTAGTACCCTCTCGGTACAATGCGTAGGCGTAACGCTTGGTACAGCATGTTTACAATTCACGCTGGACATCAGGGCGACGCGTGCATGCACAAAGCGAGGGCGCTGTATACGCTTAGCTGCTTCTTTTGACTATGAGCTCTTGACGAGCCAGCGTCAAGAGACGTGGGAGTTTACGGCGGTGGTCTTATAGTGGCCTATTAATCGAACGGATACGCTGAGTACCCGTAGCGCTATCGCGCCAGGAGCTGAAATCACAGTGGTCTACTGAGTCAGCTATCGCGCGGGATATGCCTGGATGTGGCATCCCAAGCAATGCCCTAGAATGCTGCTGTGGTGACTGAAGGGCTAAACATGCGTCGTGCATGTGTCGCGCGGCGGAGGGCATTTGGCCGTCTGCCGTGTTCTGCATCCGGCGTCTGCATTCGGAACAGAAATGCGACTGCGGCTCAGTACGCATGAGCGCAGAGTCCTTCACTACGCAGCTTTGAAGGTGTCCAAGAGGTACGGACGCATCGGCAAAGCGGGCGCCCAACGCAGCTCTGCGCCCACCCTCGTTCGTAGCTTCCGAACGCAGAGTGCCAAGACACCCGGTCTACTCGACCGCCCTCCGCCTTCGCAACCGGCGGATGGGTAAAACTCGTTGTTTTTTGGGAAGTTTTCCGGACGCAGCCCGCCGAGAGCATGTTTGAAGGGCTGGTCACGATGGCGCGGCAGCTGGTAGAGAGCATTTCCTTCGTAACGTCGTGCTTCTCGTTTACCTAGTGTCTTATTAATCAAATGAGGGGCAGAAGTGGTCTGGCTTTGGGATAAGTAAGCATACTCTGTCCACCATCAACCAGCTTGTAATCGCAGTCGATGCATCTATAAAAGAGTGCTTCGCAAACATCGCCTGGAGTAGACTATGAACGCGACGTGTTTTCGATTAACTGGATGTCGGTACAATTGGCCGCCTGGATTTTGCCTGGAGCCGGCTATGGAACAGATGTTTATTCAGATGGTTTGATGTTAAACACGTTGACCGTCTGCAATTTGCCTCGAGAGACTGCGACCCCCTCTTTCTGCCACGTGACTCGGCGTCAAGCAGAGTGATCCCCTGCAAGTTGCCTGGAGAGGGCTATGGCCCGGACGTCTTCTCACGTGGTTCCATGTCGAACAGATTGATCAGCTACAAATTGCCTGGAGATGGCCTGATCCCGACCGTTTCCACGTGACTCGATGCAGATGCATTGATCGCCTACAAATCGCTTGGAGAGGCTGTGACCTGGACACTTTGCCACGCGACTACACGTGAAAAAGATTCATAGCCTAAAGTGCCTGCAGAGGGCTATGATCCCGACTTCTTCCCACGTGCATCAGTGTCAATCGCACGGGTCGCCTAAAAATCCCCTGCAGAGGCTGTGGCACGGATGTCTTTTCACTTTATTTGATGTCAAGCACGCTGGCCGCGTAGGAACGTGTTTAGTGAGCAGCCGGTACAACTACTGAGAGCTTCCGCACATTCAGGCGGAGAAGTCTCCAGCAATGCAGGCGGCAGCGCTTGTAAAGAGCGATGGGGGGCCCACTGCAAATCTGCTGAGTCTGGCGTCGCCCCTTGGAGACAAAGCGAACGCAATGTATCCTGCAGCCCGACTGATACCTACGCTGTCTACAAACCGGAGAGGGGAAACTATGTGGATAGCGCTGCCCAGAAATCGCTGCCCGGAGTGCGCTGCGCTCCGGACTTACTTTCATCTGGATCTCACGCCAGATATATGCACGTACGTACACGTGTGCCCCAGAAAAGTGAAGTGTAGTTTCTAGGTGACCTTCCTGGGAGATCGGCGGTGGGGAAATCTCGTGAGAAGGTCAAATCTGCCGCAGGCGACGCCTCGCTTTATAATCAGGGGGGGAAGAGTTAGCTGCCGAGCGACCAGCTCCGTCCCGAATGTCCTGCTTCGGGTTTAGAAGGAGCCTCGCTGACTAAGTGCGGGAGGCGAGTGGCCTGGTCTTCCAGAAAAGATACTGACTACCTCCGCGTCCAAGACGCCACTCACCCCACTGGATGCAGGTTCAGAGGAAAACTTCGCCAGCCCCCCAGCCTATATAGGGCAGCGAGGCGGATTTGCCGTCACACCTTCCGAGGTCACGCACAGTAATGCCATAGAAAGTCTCACGCGTCGACAGCTGGTACAACTATTCACGGTCGCCGTACGCTGAAGCGGAGGAATACACCGGACACTTGAAAGTGATCGCAGAGAGATGCTCCTCGTTACCACGTGGTACACCTATCGAGGGCTACCGCACGTTTGAGCGGAGTAACACAGAACAGGTAGAATCGTGACCGCATAGATAGGTCTCGCGTTCACAGCTGGTGCGACTATTTACGGCTTTCGTGAGTCCAACTGATCTCAGCGAGGCCCAGCAAAGAGACACAGCGGAAATAGTAGAGNTCCTCGTTACCACGTGGTACACCTATCGAGGGCTACCGCACGTTTGAGCGGAGTAACACAGAACAGGTAGAATCGTGACCGCATAGATAGGTCTCGCGTTCACAGCTGGTGCGACTATTTACGGCTTTCGTGAGTCCAACTGATCTCAGCGAGGCCCAGCAAAGAGACACAGCGGAAATAGTAGAGCACTCGGGCCAAAAGCTGTCTCATAAACAGGTGATAGGACTATCGAGAGTTTCCGCATGTCCACCCGAAAGCGCACAGCGGAAATAGAAAGACATTCGCCTAGAAGGCTCTCTGATGAACAGCTGGTATGGCTATTGAGAGATTCAACCGGAGGAACACGGAGGAGGTATAATCGCATAGAAAAACCCATCGTGGACGGCTGGTATGAATATTGGGACTTTCCCCACGTCCAACCGTAGGGCCACAACAGGGATAGAGAAGTAACCGCATGAAAGGGTCTCCCTCACGAACAGCTAGTAATAAAACTTTTTGTACCCCGCAAGCGAAAAAACAAAAGCAAAAAACCCTGCGGGCCCGATGCGTGGAAGGATGTCGTGAACCGTTTTCACGTGAGTCATGCCGCATACATGCGTACCCGCCGACATCTGCCTCGTGAAAAGACGTCACGACCAGGTTCACGAATATTCTGGCATGGATCTTCAGTCCGCGCGCTGAAAACACCCAGGCAAGAGGTCGTATCTGCCGTGACGTTCGGGTGTCTG
>SJYA01008547.1:0-16289 GCA_006410615.1 Neotragus moschatus
TCCTTTTTTCTGTCCATTTAGGTCCTTTCCATACCTTGGCTATTGTAACTAGTGCTGCTATGAACACTGGGGTGCGTGTATCTAACCTGAGTTCAAGTTTTCTCCAGACATATGCCCAGGAGTGGGATTGCTGGATTATGTGGTGGATCATATAGCTTTTTAAGGAACCTCCACAGGAGCTGCACCAATTTACATTCCCACCAACAGGGTAGGAGGGCTCCCTTTTCTCCCTGCTCTCTCCAGTGTTTATTGTTTCTATTTTTTTAATGATGGCCATTCTGACTGGTGTGAAATGATACCCCATTGTAGTTTTGATTTGCATTTCTCTGAAAATTAGTGATGTTGAGCATCTTTCATGTTCCTTTTGGCCATCTGTGTGTCTTCTTTGGAGAAATGTCTGTTTACACCTTCTGCCCATTTTTTATTGGGTTGTTTGGGGTTTTTATTGTTGTTGTTATTGAGTTGTATGAGCCGTTTGTATGTTTTGGAAATTAAGCCTTTGTTAGTCCCCTCATTTGCAAATATTTTCTCACAGTCTGTAGGTTGTCTTTTTATTTTGTTTATTATTTTCTTTCCTGTGCAAGAGTTTATAAGTTTGATGAGGTCCCATTTGCTTATTTTTGCAAAAGCAGAAACTTCTATTGTCTTGGAAGACTAACTTAAGAACACATCCGTATGATTTATGTCGGAGAATGTCTTGCTTATGTTCTTTTCTGGCATTTCTGTTTCATGTCTTATATTTAAGTTTTTAAGCCATTTACAGTTTTGTGTGTGTGTGGAGTGTGAGTCTTCTAACTTCAGTGACTTACATCCCACTGTTCAGCTTTCCCAACACCACTTGCTGAAGAGACTTTTTCTCCATGGTGTGTTCTTGCCTTCTTTGTCAAAGATGAATTGACCATAGGTGTGTGGGTTCATTTCTGGCTCTCTGCTCTGTTCTGTAGATCGGTATGTCTGTGTTTGTGCCAATACCATGCTGTTTTGATTCCTGTAGCTTTGTAGTCTTACCTGAAGTCTGGGAGAGTTATGCCTCCAGCTTTGTTCTTTTTCTTCTGGATTCCTTTGGAAATTCTGGGTCTTTTGTGATTCCATAGACATTTTAGGATTATTTATTCTAGTTCTGTGAAGAATTTCATCAATAATTTGAAAGGGATCACAAAAGTATATTCTTCAAATGATATGCAGTGTGCCTGTTACTGTTACTGTTAAGTCACTTCAGTCGTGTCCGACTCTGTGCAACCCTATAGATGACAGCCCACCAGGCTCCGCTGTCCCTGGGATTCTTCAGGCAAGAACACTGGAGTAAGATTTCAGGGGCAACAAGTGCCCTTGTAGCAGGGACTTATCTGGCCAGTGGGGATGGAGGAGGGGATGGGACAACCAATACTTTTTTGTTGAGAGGAAAACTTAATGTCAAAAAAAAGTTAAAAATAAACGCATTAAGAGGTTTATTTGGGTAAATGGCCCCTAGTGGATTTTCCTCCAGAAGGGGGCAAAAAACAAGCGGGTAGATGTTCTCTTTGGACAGAAGCTAGAAGGCAGGAAACCCCGCCCACACAGTGTCACTAAGCACCTCCAGCTGTATTAGTGCCATTGGAATAATAAACTCAACATGGTGGAGAGTAAAAAAAAAGAACACTGGAGTAGGTTGCCATTTCCTTCTCCAATGCATGAAAGTGGAAAGTGAAAATTGAAAGTGAAGTTGCCCAGTCGTGTCCGACTCTTTGCGACCCCATGGACTGCAGCCCACCAGGCTCCTCCGTCCATGGGATTTTCCAGGCAAGAGTGCCGGAATGGGGTGCCATTGCCTTCTCCTTAGAGCCAGTCAAACAGCTGACTGGCCAGATAGTGTAGGGAGAGCACGATGGACATCTAGTAATACAGAAGAAAAACATTTTAGCTACAAATGAATGAGAGCTAAGTACCCTCCAAGAACTGGCAGTTCCCAGTTGGCCATCAGGTTCAGTATAAATTTCCCATCAGTATCCATGCAAATGCCTGGCGTTAACGAGGTTGGTGTGGGATTCACATCCAGCTTGGAATTCACCTTCCTTTGCACCAACAACCCAAGATGAACTTTACAGACACACTAATTCTTTTTTTTTTAATAACAGCGTCCATTTTTGCAAAGATTTATCTATTTTATTTCATTCTTTATGGCTTCACTGGGTCTTCATTATTGTGCATGAAGTCACAGTTCACTTCTCCAGTTGCAGTGAGCAGGGGCTGCTCTCTAGTTGTGGTACACAGGCTTCTCATTATGGTGGCTTCTCCTGCTGTGGAGCAAGGGCTCTAGGGCATTCAGGCTTCAGTAGTTGTGGCGCACAGCCTTGGTTGTCCAGCAGCACAAGGGATCTTCCCAGATCAGGGGTCGAACGTGTGTCCCCTGCATTGGCAGGTGGCTTCTTTACCACTGAGCCACCAGGAAAGCCCCAAGACATGCAAATTCTTAACCTGAGCTTCTTGCAGACCAGGAGAGAGGCCAGGAGCTAGATTATTTCAGCGATGGTTCCTTGGGGCTTTCTGATCACCTGTTTCACCCAGAGCATGGGGAGGGACATCTCCCTGTCACAGGGTGATGTCCAAGTTCAAGTTCCCTTCCCAGTGGTCTCATGGTTGGACCCCTGCTGGGCTTTCAGGCCCATGAGGCCCATGAGATTTTTGTCTGTATCACCCTCCATCACATGCTTTCTAGATCTAACTTCTTTCTTTTACTATTTTTACCTAAGTAGTAGATTTTCAAGTCCAAAGAGGCAAAACCAATATTGCGTTTTTCTGTGGACTTCTATTAAATTTGCATATTACTTTAGTCTTATTCATTTCTTTTCTTTCTTTTTTTTTTTTTTTCTCGTAAACTGCACGTTTATTAGCATTGGTGCTGCAACACAGCGCTTCCAGTGGACATGCGGAGCTGCATGGAGGTGACTGGACAGGTGAGGTGCAGACTCGGGGACCGTGGGTCCTTATGTCTTCCACTCATTCTTGTCATAGTCCCACTTGGCTGAGAAGCCCTGGATAGGGGCCACCTTCGTGTCAAGCATCCTCCTGGTCTGCTTGGCCACCCACTCTTCAAAGGTGTGCGAGATGGGGCCGTACACATGGTGCTTCTCCCAGAGGAGGAGGAGGAGCCTGGTGAAGCGAGGAAGAACGTGGCCATGCCCACCACTGTCTTGCACCCATTTGTGCTCCTGTTCATCTCAGCGAAGCTCTCCTTGAACTTAAGGTGGTACAGTTCAACTTTCTCATCGATGGAGAGGCTGCTCCAGGAAGCCTTGTCCTTCTGCTTCAAGGCCTTCTGGCTGGCAGACAGGTTCTTGACGTGGGGCATGTTGGGCAAGGGGTAGTCACGCCAGTCCACATAACTCGGGAGAGCATAATCTTCACTCTTTACAACACTCCCATGGGCCCAAACACACGCCGAGGTGGAAATTGCATGCCTGCCAATCAGGCTAAATACTCTGGTCGCCAACATTCTGCCGCCAGCGACCAGCCGCTGCCCACCGTGCTGGCCGTGACCACCCTCTCTGATTCATTTCTTATTAAATTTATTACAAAGCATTGTCTACAGGTTTTGTCCCTGCTGCGAATGAAATTAGAAGATATTCATGTAAGGACACACACCATGACAAAATCAAAATGACACAGAAATAGCAAACCCAGAGCAAAAGTGTGTCGTCATTCTTGTCGACTCCAGGCCTGCCAGACCCCTCGGCTTTCAGCCCACTTCCTTACGGTTACATGATGTGCTGGTGCTTCTGGGCCTGATCCATCATCTTTTGACATCAGTTCTGACTGGGGAGAAAATACACGGCTCCATCTTCCCATCCCTCTTCTCTGCCTTGGAAGTGATATCACTGTTCTCAGACCCTCAACTCATCCCCACCTTCAGCTTCAACTCCCTGTTTTATTCTGCCAACCATGAATATCTCCCTTGTTTATACAAGGAGGACTCAACCTCCCCCATGTTTCTCCCTGCCAGATCACCTGCCCCGAAGCTCCAGATTTTCATTTTACATTTCAGAGCAAATATTCTGCTGTTTAAACACCCACCACTTCCTGCAGCGCACAGTGGAATATTACTCAGCCAGAAAAAGGAATAAAATTATACCATCTACGGTGATGTGGGCAGACCTAGAGTCTGTTATACAGAGTGGAGTAAGTCAGAAAGAGAAAAACAAATATCTTATATTAACAAATATGTATGGAATCTAGGAAAAGGATACAAGTGAACCTCTTTGCAGGGCAGGAATAGAGACTGACATGCGGCCACAGTGGGGAAGGGGGAGGGGTGAACTGGGAGAGTGGCACTGACGTACAGGACATCTGGGTGTGCGACAGATAGCTTTGGAGACCGCTGTGCGGCACAGGGAGCTCGGTGCTGTGTGCCGTGATAGCCTAGCTGGGCGGGGTGGGGGCGGGTGGGTGAGAGGGAGGCCCAAGGGGAAAGGGATACATGCACACATACGTCTGATTCACTTTGTTACACAGCAGAAGCCCGCACAGCTTTATAAAGCAATTATACTCCAGGAGTAACATTAAAAAAAAAGAGGCATGCAAACGTTTGTTGCTGAACGAACTATCCTTCTCCACAGTGTTGCAATGTTGCTTGTGCCGTGACGCTTGTGCGTCTCAAAGGAAAGTCTCTCAGTGTCACGTTCAAAGGATTGCCCCCTTTTGATATTCCACAGCCAGGCAGGAGGCATGCCCTTGTTAACTGGCATCTTGTTTGGAGCCTCTCAGCAACCATCGTGGGGGAAGGGTGGGGTGCTCCACGGAGCTCATGGAAGGGAAGATTGGAGCCAAAGGACCCCCAGCGAGGGTACAGGACCCACTCAGCCCAAGCGGGGCTTCCTGTATGGGACTTCCTGTAAATGTCTCCTGCATGGGAAAAGCAGCCAGGGCTTCCCTGGGGGCTCAGTGGTGAAGAATCCGACCGCCAACAAAGGAGACTCAAGACGGATCCCTAGTCCAGGAAGATCCCCCAAGTCGCAGAGCCACTAAGCCCAGGCACCACAACTACTGAACCTGTGCTCTAGAGCCTGGAAGCCACAGCTACTGAGCCCGTGAGCTGCAACTCCTAAAACGCAAGCACCCTAGAGCCTGTGCTCCTCAGTAAGAAAAGCCGTCGTGATGAGAAGTCTGCACGCCACACTTGCTGCAGCTAGAGAAAAAGCCCTCGCAGCAATGAAGAGACAGCCAAAAATGAAAAGAGCAGCCAGATTTAGCAAACAGAAATACAGGACCCCAGTGGAATGTGAATACGTTTTTGGTTAAGTAAATTCCAAATTATTTATTGTTCATCTGAAATTCAAAGTAAACCGGTATGTGGTCAGCCACTGGCAGTCCTCTGATACAGTGCTGTGTCTGGACCCTCGGACACAACACAGAGCCTCGCACCTTCACAAGGGTCCAGGGTGATGAAGAGACCACCCCTCCAGCTCCCTGGGTGACAAATGGTCCTGTCCCCTCACTCTGGGCCTCCTCCAGGCCTCAGCCCTGCGCCTCCTTCGCTCTCTCCCCAGGTCTCCCCAGGGATCAGGTCCTGTCTCAGTCCCTCCCCTGTGCTCTGAAGTCTCCCATGTGCGTTCTTGGGTCTGACCAAGTCAACTCCAGACTCTGGCCCTGGAAACCCCGGCTTTGCTTGGAGACTTCTTCAGCCTCCCTGTGAGTATCCTAATATAACTCACAGTCCTTAGGAAGGTCTCTCAGGGTTGGCCAGGGATTGGTAGGGACCCAGGTGTAAATGTGGCCTCTACCTACCTGTGAGACCTTGGGAAGAGGGAAAGAGGACTTTGCTTCATAGCCAAGTGGTGCTAAGCACTAATTCCCTGAGATTTGGTAAAGCCAGGATGAGCTTGGGTGTGAAAAGGGCTTGGTCAAAGCTGGGAGACATGGTGAGTTTGCCACCAAAGGTGGGTGTTGAAGACAAGTGAAAGGGGCCCCCTCTTGGTCCATCTTCCCTCCCGTGGGCATGACTCCATCGTCTCTGGGGACTTGCAGACTCCCTGACACGCCTGCAGCGGGAGGGGGAGGGGACGCAGAAATGAAGGCAGCGTAGAACATGGTTGGGGCCCATGGAAGGAGCCCAGGCCCAGGGTCAGCAGTGCAGGAGGAGCCCCCAGGGGTCAGAGAAGGAGCCCCCAGGAGGTAGGAGATGAGGCCACATCAGCAACGCTGAGAGGAGGGGAACAGGCCTGGCCTGGGTCTGGGCCCCAGATGCTGCTTGTCACCCACATCTTCCCTGGCACCTGGCTGCATGCGGTGTGAGCCAGAGTGAGCTGGAGGGCCGATGATTTATTGTAGATTGAGTGACTTATTAAATGGGCGATCTCTCCCCCTTTTAAAAATAGTAACGCCATCATCTCTTGAAGAATAACTATGTCAACATTGTCCTAAGTACTTGCCGTTTAACTGCCCAGCAGCCCTCAGTCAGTCACTGTTATTCTCCACACATTACAGGTGAGGCGCTCAAGAGCCAGTCTTGTTCCTTCTGCAGCCCAAACTGGGTCAAGTGAAACACCAACAGAGTTTTTCCCACCCGCCCCCTCTCGCTGTAAGACACAGCTGCTGCTGCTGCTGCTGCTAAGTCGCTTCAGTCGTGTCCAACTCTGTGCAACCCCATAGACGGCAGCNAGCCCTCAGTCAGTCACTGTTATTCTCCATACATTACAAGTGAGGCGCTCAAGAGCCAGTCTTGTTCCCTCTGCAGCCCGAACTGGGTCAAGTGAAACACCAACAGAGTTTTTCCCACCCGCCCCCTCTCGCTGTAAGACACCGCTGCTGCTGCTGCTGCTGCTAAGTCGCTTCAGTCGTGTCCAACTCTGTGCAACCCCATAGACGGCAGCCCACCAGGCTCCCCTGTCCCCGGGATTCTCCTAGTGTCCACTAAGAGAACGTATGGGCTCTGAGGTTCTGAGGTTTGTCCTATCTTCTTTCTTCCCCTCTGCAATGAGGTGTGAGGTCTGGAGTTAGGCAGCCATTCGAGACCCTGAGGAGACAAGTACTGAGCTGAGCTGAGGGAACAGCAATAGTGGGCCATGTCTTGACAGCATCACTGAGCAGCCAAGCCAGGCCTGGAGCAACCTACCCACCCCACGTGATTTATTTTATGAAATGAGCCCTACTTTCAGCTTTTCCAGACGGCTCTGACCCCGTCCACCCTCCTTCATCCCAGCATCCTTTCCTTAGGCCCCTTGTCTTCCCACCGTTGGGTCTCAGCCCTGCCCCTCCACTCTCCTTACCTCTCCCCTCCCGTCTCCCTCCCAGGTTACCTTCTTCTACCTGCCCTTCCTTCCCTCAGATGCACCAGCCTTCCCTGGTTTAGTCCCTTCCTCCCTTCTCAGCCATCATCATCTGTCCCTCATTTTCTATCGCTTCTATGGTTCTGCTCCCAGCTTCTTAGAGTCACGTGTTTGTGTGAGGCTGTGATGCAGTTCGGGCTGCTTCGTGTGAGGCTGTGACATATCCGGGGCCCGCGACACATGAGCAGAAGTCTGAGAGGAGAGACCTGGGGAGACTCTGGTGTCTGCACGCTTTGTGCAAGGCTGACTCAGCTCATTTCAGTCCCCACAGAGTCAGCGGCAGGAGAGAAATCTGGTGCCTGAGACCAGTCCTGCTTGGGCCCCTGTACTGTACAGGGGCCAGTTCACCATCTGTGCACAGCAGCCCCTCCCTCTGGCTTCCTCTCCAGGGCAGTGGAAGTAACGGTGGTGTGAGGACTGGAGTAATTTCGGAGTTTCTAGCTGCAGATTTGAAAGTTCTCTTTCAATACTGAGACTTGTTCTTTCTCTTCTCTTGTCGCATGGTCTGTCATTGCAAAACCAGTAATGCTACCAGTGTGATAGGTTGTTGATGTGCTGCAGATTTTTGAATCCTAGGTTTCCCTCCTACAAGGGTTAGCTGATTTTAACTCATACCAGCAGGAATTTGTACGACCATTATACCTCCACTCCACCACAAATCAGATCCACTACAAAATAAAAAGGTATTTGCATCTTTGCAACTTTTAATAAACTGTTTATAATTCATGATACATTTACTAAGGAAAAAAACTGAGATATTCTTAATATTTCATTTTATTGCTTTGCATTTAAAATCAATTAAAATATTCATTTATCTAAAAATCGGAAACTATTCTGATAGTATTGAATAGAATCCTACTGACGTAGATTTGAAACACAACATAGGTTTGAATGAAAAGTAAATCTACTCAGATTTTTATTTTTAAAAAATCTATTTCTTTTGAGCCATTTGCTTTTTGCTGGTCTGTTTGGATCAGTCTGGAGACAGTAGCAAGTGGCATGTTTACGTTTCTTGAAAGAAGGTGTTTTGTGCTGCTGTTGAATAGCGGTCTCCTGCCTTCTTAGAGAGGCTGGCGTCCATCCTTCAGTTTTGCTGAGTCTAGGACGAAGCAGGGAATGAGACAGTTGGAAGCTGAGACAAAAATAGAGAGGAGGTCGGGGGAGTGTCACAAAGATGGGGAAGGAAGGAGGGACACAAGCATGTGAGGAAGTCGAGGGATCCCTCGGGAAGGGAAAGCAGGGATGGAGCCAGTGTCCCAGGAGGGAATAGATCACACCAGAGGAGGCTCTCAAAAGAGGGGAAAGCCAGGCAGGGACTCCCCTGGTGGCTTAAGAAACTGCTTTCCAAGGCAGGGGACACAGGTCCCACCCCTGGTCTGGGAATGAAGATCCCACGGACCTCAGGGCAGTTAAGCCTACGTGGCAACCAGAGATGTGCGCGGCCCGCCCTGGAGCCCTTGCTCTGCAATAAGAGAAGTCTGTGCACGGAAACTAGAGAGAAGCCCCTGCGTGCTGTGATGAAGACCTCCTGCAGCCCAGACATAGATAAAGGCCCGGGGTGGGGTGGGGGGAGTCCAGGGAAGCAGCCGGGAGGAACCCTCACCTGGAGAATGGCCTGCAGTTCCTCACAGAGCTTCTGACTCTTGACCTTCAGCCCCTCCCAGGGCTGAAAGAGTTTTCCCTTGTGGTCCACGAAGGTTTTCCAGCAGCACTCAAAGTCTGAAACGGGACCAGGGAGAGAAAGGTGAGCTCCAGTCTGGGGATGGGCTTTCCCCGTCATCATTTCACTGCCTGCTCTCTCTTTCAGGGACTTAGCTTACCCCTCAAATTCTTTCTTCTTTAAAAAATTATTTTATTTTATTTTTAATCAAAGGGTAATTGCTTTACAGTGTTGTGATGGTTTCTGCCATACATCAGCGTGAATCAGCCCTAGGTATAAACATGTTCGCTCCCTCCTGACCTTTCCTGCCATCTCCCTGTCCAAGCCCACCCTCCTCGGTTGTCACGGAGTCCCGGCTTTGGGTCCCTAGCGTCACACAGCAAGTTTCCAGCGGCTATCTATTTTCCATGTGGTAATGTGCGTGTTTCAGCGCTACTCTCTCAAATCATCCCACCCTCTCCTTCCTCCTCTGTGTCCAAAATTCTGTCCTTTCCATCTGCATCTCCTTTGCCGCTGTGCGAACAGGTTCATCAGTACCGTCGTTCTAGACTCCATTGCTTTAATATATGATATTTGTCTTTCTCTTTCTGACTTGCTTCGCTCTGTATAATAGGTTCTAGAACTGAGTCAGCATGCTCCTTTTCTCAGCTGAGGAAAACACGGAGCGCTTCACCAGTCTGTGCATCCTCCTTGCCTGGGGGCCGCGCTCCTCTTCTCTGTATTGTTCCAGCATTAGTAATTTGTACAGCTGAAGCAGGCCCTCAGATTCTTTCTTGCTCCTGGAATCTGAGCCGGCCCGTTCTCCTTCTTTCTGGAAGCCCCCTAGACCATTCATATTCACTGTCCCACTCTCCCCTCCTGAACCACCTCTGCTCCTCTGAACTCTCTCTTTCCATAGGCTCTTTCCAGAGTCTAGCCTCCCTTCTCAGGCAGCACACAAAGGCCTCTGCACTACGGATTCCCACCCTGCCCAACTCTTTCTAGCAACTTCCCACAGGCCTCTCTCTGCCACTGCCCCACCCCCAGGAGACCCTTGCTGACCCTCAAAGGTCATGATGGTGATTCGGGCCCCAGCCGCTTGCAGTGCGCGCAGGCCACTCTTATGGCACCCAGAACAGTTGCGGGTATAGATGCGGGAGGCAAAGATGTGCAGGCTTATGTGGCAGTTCTCCTTCAGGAATGTAGTCAGTTCCTGGGCACAGTCGTAACAGGGGCTCCAGGAGATGAAGCAGGTGAGCCTGTAGTGCTGATTCTGGTCCAGATTCCAAGAACGGATCTGGTCCAGGAAGTAGAGCTCTGCATGGCGGGGTTCCTACGGAGAAGAGGAAGACAAGCGTCCTGTCCTTTGCTGTGTATGGGCTAGCGCGGAGGGAAAGACCATGGAAGGAAGCAGGTGAGGCGCTGGCCCCCAGCATGAAGTTAGAGTGGGGGCAACCCTCAGCACCCAGTGAAATGCCATTTCAATGCAGGATTTACACGACTCAGAGGAATGCCAAACCCCTTGAGAGACAGTATCCCTATGGCTCTGCACGGCTCTGAAACTGATCAGTCTTCAGGCAGATGTTGCTGTTTCCTGCATCACAGAATTGCGTTAATTTTGATTTTTAAACTATTGAGTTTAAGTATGATTCATCTCAATTTCTGAGTTCGCTGGAGTCCCTCTTATCTTGTGCCCGTGATAGGGCCTTCAGGCACCTCACCTAGTCCAGCCGTGCCGGGAGAGAGGAGGCCAGGGGAGCTCCAACTCTGGCCTCCTGCCATGGAAGTGGGCATTTCCTCCCTGGAGCGATTCACTCTGCTCTCCAGCTCCTCCACGACCCTACCCCCCTAACCCACGGGTGTGCCAAAACTTTTACAAGCTTCTACTCTGGCGTCACCCTGTGCTGAGCCCAGGGATCCCTGGACTAAATAGCTGGCAGCAGTGGGGTTGTGGGGATCAGTACCCTTGCCAGAATCTCTCAAGGAGTGGGCTGATGTCTTGCCTGGCTGCCCAAGCCTGTGGAGATTGAGAGAGGATCGGGTTCTCTGGCAAGAGCCTGCCCTGGGCAGAGTCCAGGGGAGAACCCGGCCACTTGTGCACATGCGCCACCCTCCATCCCAACCCCTCCCCAGAGGCGGAGCAGGAGAGGAGTAACCAAGTCATGAAACTCCGGGGTGACACTGGACTGGAGGTGCCAGGCCCTGGGTGGCTGTGACTGGCTTCTGACATGTGGCTCAAAGCTGTCAATCACACAGAAAGTGTCCCCACCTGATTCTGGGCAGAGCAGCGGCAGCAGCTACAGGGACTCTGTTGGAGAGCTTGTGGACACCCTGTATGCAACTGACAACCTTCTACCCTGAGTGTCCCACCACGTGGAGGGCCCACCTGCTGCGGGCGGACTGGGTCAGTCACCTTGTTGTGCACAAAGCCCTTGTACTCGTCCAGAGGGATCGTAGCGTCACCATCCAGCCTCTCCACCTTGTAGCACAGGTAGGTCTTGGAAGGCCATCCTTGATTGTTGAAGTTCTCAGTGAAGGTATTTTCCTTCATCAGGTGTCTGAGGACAGAGATGGAAGAGGCCACAAGATATGGGGCTGCTTCTGGGACCGCCCAGGGCTCCCCTCTCTGCCACATCCCTTCCTCCTGCACCCCACATCTCTGCTGGAGCCATAGACCTCCCTCTCTGACCCTCACTAGGGGCTCCCAGGGAAGTCAGGGTCTCCCCGCAGGAGCAACGTAGGGTGCTCAGAGCCTCGATGATGACCCAGTCCTCTGCCTGGAGACCGACTGGACACGGCCTCTCCGTGCCACTCTGCCCCCGTCCTGGGTCCCCTGTATCCAGCCCCGCTCTGCCAGGCCCCATGAATCAACTTCTTTACCGTCCCTGGCTCTGAGTCCTCTGATGCTATGCTCAGTCACAACCTGTGGCCTCCTCCTTGAAGCTGTTCAAGCGGCAGGAGCCTTATATATCATCAGAGCGCCTGGAAGGTGTTGTGTCAGCAGAGTTGGGCCTCACTCCTTCCTGAACTTGGGCCACTCATGCCACCAATGAGCTTCCCCACCCAAATGTCACACCCTCGTGGACGCTTCAATTTCCATTTCCCTGTTCTGATAAATGCCCTACATGGACGCCACCAGGACTGACTGTGGACCAGTGTGGTCTGGGAGGGTGTCTGGGAGGTCATCTGGGAAGCAGTGGACAATCAGGCAGGCAGCAAGGGGACACTTCTGAGTAGGAGATGGCATCTGTATGAAGACCTAGGTTGCAGAGACCAAGCTGGGTCCCCAAGAATCTCCCCACCACCATGCCCCAGTTCTTGCCTTCCAGGGACGGAGCTAAGCTAAGCTAAGCTAAGCTAAGTCGCTTCAGTCGCGTCCAACTCTGCGACCCCATAGACGGCAGCCCACCAGGCTCCCCCGTCCTTGGGATTCTCCAGGCAAGAAAACTGGAGTGGATTGCCATTTCCTTCTCCAATGCATGAAAGTGAAAAGTGAAAGTGAAGTCGCTCAGTCGTGTCCGACTCTTCGCGACCCCATGGACTGCAGCCTACCAGGCTCCTCCGCCCATGGGATTTTCCAGGCAAGAGTACTGGAGTGGGGTGCCATTGCCTTCTCCTCAAGGACAGAAGATGTTGTGATTCAAACCAAGTCCTGCTCTCACATCCCCAGCGTCTCCCCCCATCACTCAACCCACTAAGTGCTCCTGGTTACCCCACCTTCAACCCCATAAGTTTCTGAGGGAGGGTCTCTGGTGCCTGAAACCCAGTGCTGGGGGCAGAAGGTGACCTGAGGAGTCTGGGGCTCCTGTTGCTAAGCCCCTGTGCCCTGGAGGACCCTCAGAGGACTGAGCCCCCAAATCTGCCCCACCCCCTTCCCAGGTGGCTCCAGCACCCAGAGTGCTAGGATCTCTCTGAGCTCAGCCCAGCATCAATTGCCCCTCAAGGCTGGACAGGAGGATCTTGTGGGGAGACCAAGGCAGGGGTCCATTGCAGGGAAGGCACCCGGCTCCCGCATCCCCAGGGGAGGTCTCCTGGCCAGTGTAGCTCCTCATCCAGTAGCTCTGAGGTTTCTTTTTCTAGAATGTTCTCCAACACTGCCTCCTTCCTCACCCTCCATACCCCAGCCTGGCCAAGCACCCCTGGAGCTTCTGTTCTCTGCTGAGGCCCAGCTGCCCCTCTCCAATGCAGACAAGCCAACCTAGCTTGTTTCCACATCTGGGGGACAGGAGGAGAGGGGTCCATGTGCCAGTGACCAACCAGCACACAGCACAGGCAGCTAAGAGAATCCATGTTTGGTGAAGGTTGGAGGGGTATCAGAGGTGGCAGTGTTTGACCTTCTCGCCAACGTTCTAAGTCTTGAGTCACCCAAGTCACAGAGAGAAGGGATAAGAGGATGAGGAGCTATCAACTCAGATCTGGGTGGGCCTCACCCCTCTCTTCTCCCCCCTGCGCCCCCCAGCACCCTCCCACATGCTCTCCTTGGAGCCCAAGGTCCTCGGGGCAGCAGGAGCCCCAGGACCAGTGCACACCCTCCCCATCTCCCTGAGGTCAGGGAGATGCTGGTTTGGTAAAGGCCTTAGTAGAACCTAGTGACGAACATCTGGGCCCAAAATAGCGCCCGACACTACTGGTGTGATGATGAGCTGAAAGTGTGCAGCTCACCTCCATGAGGAGTGAAGAGGGAAGAAAAGATGTCCTGTCCTTTCTGGGGCACGACAGCCGCTCCCCGATGTCTGCCTCCGTCACATAGAGTGAAAATGCGGGACCACTCCCCCACACTGCTGGAGATCTCCACCCAAGTGTGGGGAGGTCCCAGAAGGGAAGGTAGGACCTCGGCCCCCCTAGAGAGGGGTGGGTGCATGAGAGGAGCGTGAGACCCCTAGCAGGCGAAGATTTTGTCCGGTTCCACCACCAGGAAAACTAAGAACAGGGCCAGATGCCCTGGGGGAGCCCAGATTGGGGCCAGACAGACAGACTGGGCCAAAGTGCCAGGGTCCTGCCCTGGTGGATCCAAGGAATTCGAAGGGGAGATGGTGTAGGAGAGGAAAACTTATTTATTTAGAAATATAAAAGAGATTAGGAAGAAATAGTATAGTAGGAAATTTTAGTGGAGAAAAGAGGCTGAATAACTTGGTTTACAGGGAAAGCCAATAAAACTTCAGACAAAAAGTTTGCACCATCTACGTTAGACCACCGGCGCTCGTTTGAATAGCGTCTTGGGCTCCCCCTTTCACAGGACTTAAAAGCCAGGGCAAGTAAGTAGACATGGCGAGCCTTCCTCCTCCAGATGGGAATTCAGCCAGAAAATAGAGTAAAGAAGACACGGGGGAAACCAGTCTTTCCAGTGACTGGCCCATCCTCTATTGTTGTAAAGGCTTTTTATACCTTTTTTTGTACATAGAGATCAATGGATAATATAAAATTATGCAGCGTCAGCAGCCCTGACTCTTATCGAGAACAGGCTTTCTCTCTGCATACCTAGTTGTGTACACAAGTCTTAGGTGATTTACATCATCTTCCAGCCAGAAGGCCAATTAATATTTTACGGCCCTTTTCTGATAAGGGTTTGTCAACCAGAAGACTTATTTGTCTTAAAAGTGCTGTTCTTCCCAAAGTCTGGTGCCACTCTCAGAAAGCACTAAACAAAGTTACATTCTTACATAGCAAGGACACAACAATTTATAACAAGTAAAAGGAGTACAGTGATTTATAACAAAGAGAAAAGTAATTAACTCAAAAGTCTAGTGTTGCTAACATCAAAACTACTATATTCCTTTTCCTATATCCCAATTACATTGATTAATGTCCTTCAAGTGCCTAAAAGATAAAGAATATGGAGGCCTGGCAGCAGTCATTGAGTCAACAGTGAAACCCATCACCAATATAATTTTTAGCTCTTTAGAAAAGGCTCTGTATCTTTAAGATGCTTTAAGCTTTGTGCCTCTCATGGTTGGGGGGCTGTAAGCAATTCACAAATTGTAAAAGTCCGAGGGAACCTATCAGGTAAGTTAGAGAGTCATCAGAGAGGTTTGAGCTGAAACATTCCTTTCATATGCAGGAGCCTGAAGCCATAATTTTGTATCATCCATTGACTCCATGTACAATAAAAAGTATAAAAGGCGTTTTCGGACAATAAAGGATGGACCAGTTTCTCGAGCTAGTCTCTCGAACTAGTTTCTTGGAAATCTGGCTCCCCCCCGTGTCGGTTCTCTCTCTCTTTCTCCCTCTCCCTCCCTCTCCTTTTCCAGTGAATTCCCATCTGGAACGTGAAGGCTCGCCGAGTCTACTTACTTACCCTGGCTTTTAAGATCCACGCGCGAAAGGGAGCCTAAGGTGGGGCATCCTTCGATATTCATGTGGGCGCCGGTGCCCAACGTAGACGGTGCAAGTTCCTTGTCTGGAACTTTGTTGGCTTTCCACATAAACCAAGTTATTCAGCCTCTTTTCTCCACTAAATTTTCCTACTATACTATTTCTTCTTAATTTCTCTTTATATTTCTAAATAAATAAGTTTTCCTTGCCTACGCCGTCTCCCTTTCAAATTCCCCGGATCCACCAGGGCAGGACCCCGGCAAGAGGAACAGGAGACGACAGAAGATGAGATGGCTGGATGGCATCACTGACTCGATGGACGTGAGTCTGAGTGAACTCGGGAGTTGGTGATGGACAGAGAGGCCTGGCGTGCTACAGTTCATGGGGTCGCAAAGAGCCGGACACGACTGAGCGACTGAACTGAACTGAATGTACATGTGATACCGTAACCTGGGTACAGGGCGAGCTTTATTCTATCACCCCCGTGAAGCTCCACTGTTCTCTTCCCCCGTGGGCACTGCCAGTTGGCTCTGAACCAGAATTCCTCCTCCCAGCCGTGAAATTTCAGGTAGTATTTGATGCTTGGGTGGACTTTGGCCCTGGCAGCCTCAACGTGGCTCTCCCTATCTTTGTCAGCCTGGAAACTTCTTCTTCCACAGTGACTTTATTAACGTTTAATGATTCACAAGGTGCTAGATTAAGGAAACAAGTCAAGTGATACCGAAATAGCTCACGGGAAAGTTTCGAGTCTCTCATCACTAACCCTCCTCCTCTCTAATCTCCCTCTTCCACAGAGGAAGGAAAGCTTGTATTTCATTTCTGCATCACTTTACTTATTCATTTGTTTTCTTCTTTGTTTGTTCTTTGACTAATACTGATTGAGCACCTCCTGGGGGAGGGTAGGCTTGGTCCAAGTTCGTACGTGACCAAGGCTTGTACCTTGGTCGGGTACAAACTTAAGTAAGGTGGAGGGGGCTCCAGACCTCAGGGGATGATGTCATGGTGGAAGGAGACCCAAAGGAAATTTAAAAAAAAAA
>SJYA01008548.1:0-15618 GCA_006410615.1 Neotragus moschatus
GGCTTGGGGCACCGGTTGACATAGGACACAAACCCAGAAAAATAGGTAGCGTACACGGTGAACCAAGCTAGACATTAACTGTGTTAGAAGAGCGGTCAAAGGAAGGAAATGCACTAGGTCCATGCTTTTTCTTCCAAACCAAGACAACCACGTAAGACCTAGGAGGGTTCGTAGAGATAAGCCCCTGTCCCCGGGTCCCTAAATGGCTGAAGTGACAAAAGATGGCCTGCTGTTACTTCACTGTGCTTCATTGTTATCGTTTCAATTTATAAATAAACAACAAAACCTATGGACAGAAGTCTCACCTATAGACAGTATTCAAAGTTCAGCCCTAATCCTTTGCTCCTTAGGCCTCAGAGAGGAGTAGTTGTCGGGGCTCAAGAGTGATTTCTGTGTGTCAAGCAGTCTTCTAAATGTCTTTGTACAGTACTTTTACCTGGAACTCTCCTGAAAGATGATACCATTTTTATTACATCCATTTTATTGATGAGGAAAATTGAGGCATGGCTCTTTTAGGCCACTTGCCCAAGGACTTTCTTATAGCCTGGAGAATATAAGACGTGGCAGAGGCACTTTTGCATTGGCCTAACTTCTTCCCTGGGGAATAAAAAAGAATCAGAACTCTTTGTTGGAAGTCCTCTGGCAGATAGTTGGCAGTAGCCATGGAGGGTTTCCAGCTTGAATTCACACCTTTCAACCACTGCCCCTGAAGTGGGTCTTATCCAAGGAGGGAGAAACCGTGTGATTTCAGAGAATCTGGAAAATCCCCCCAGTCCCCAGAGTGTTGCTCCCTCTCTGCCAGGGGACATTGCCTGCTCTGTATCAGCTGAGGGAAGCATGAGAGTGACAATTCCATTCAGAAAGGCAGCGGTCAACCTCAGTCTATACTCAGATGTCAGGCAGCGACCGGCAACTTTCTAAAGCAAGCTTGTGGGCTAAGTCGCTTCAGTCGTGTCTGACTCTGTGCCGCCATGAACTGTAGCAAGGCTCCTCTGCCCATGGGATTCTCTCAGCAAGGATACTCGAGTGGGTAGCCATGCCATCCTCCAGGGGATCTCCCCAACCCTGGGATTGAACCCATGTCTCTTGTGTCTCCTGTCTTGGCAGGTGGGTTCTCTACCACTAGCTCCATCTGAAAAGCCCAAAGCTAGTTTGGGTACAAAGAATTAAGAAGACTAAAGAAGCTCAATGGCATCCCACTCCAGTACTCTTGCCTGGAAAATCCCATGGGTGGAGGAGCCTGGTGGGCTGCAGCCCATGGGGTCGCTAAGAGTCAGACACGACTGAGTGACTTCACTTTTCGCTTTCATGCATTGGAGAAGGAAATGGCAACCCACTCCAGTGTTCTTGCCTGGAGAATCCCAGGGACGGGGGAGCCTGGTGGGCTGCCATCTGTGGGGTGGCACAGAGTTGGACACGACTGAAGCCACGCAGCAGCAGCAGCAAGAAGCTCAAAGGGCTTTCCTGGTGGCTCAGACAGTAAAGTGTCTGCCTACAATGCAGAAGACCCAGGTTTGATCCCTGGGTCGGAAAGATTTCCTGGAGAAGGAAATGGCAACCCACTCCAGTATTCTTGCCTGGAAATCCTCATGGACAGAGNTGAAGCCACGCAGCAGCAGCAGCAAGAAGCTCAAAGGGCTTTCCTGGTGGCTCAGACAGTAAAGTGTCTGCCTACAATGCAGAAGACCCAGGTTTGATCCCTGGGTCGGAAAGATTTCCTGGAGAAGGAAATGGCAACCCACTCCAGTATTCTTGCCTGGAAAATCCCATGGACCAAGGAGCCTGGTAGGGTCCATGGGGTCGCAAAGAGTTGGACACGACTAAGCGACTTTACTTTTCAAGAAGCTCAAAACAGTGTAGAAAAGACAGCCAGAGGGCAGGAGCCAGAAGACAAACCTCACCGATGTCCAAGGGTGCCAAGGCCTGACTCATGCTGACCAGATAGCCTCAGAAGTTGCGGGGTCCCTGCAGAGGCAGGAGTGACCAGGGGTGTCCCCAAGTCTGGTAGTCCTATTTAGCCTCAGGGCCTGGCCCAGCCACACAGCTGGAGCCTCAGCCTATTGCAGTCTCGGCGCCTGTAAGATCCTGAGGCTGCCAGACCTCTGCTACCATTCCGCTGTCCTCTGTCCCTGGAGGGAGCCATCTGAATTGTCAGGGCCAGATGACATCTGACAAGCCAAACCATTTTTAAGGAGAGGGGTCATGCAAAGCCCTTTCAGATGTTGGAATTAATACCCTCCACCCCACTGCAAAAATCACAGCTAATTCTCAAACACTCTTAAGGTCCGGGCATCCCTGTGCCTGTTTACTGGTTAGCATTCCTAGGTTTTTCTTCTTGGGTCTAGTTAGGAATTTTCTCACAATCACTAACTCCCTGAAGATAGAAGCTATTAGAAAGATTCCAACATCTTCTCTTTGTTTTTAAAACTCTAAAGCTCCCCCTTTATTTCTTTGGCATACAGAAGCAGAGCAACTGAAAAAAGAAATTAATTTCTCAGAGATGAGAGATGGTTGTTAAGAAACCAAGAAAATGAAAAATTACCGGGAAGAAAAAAAGAATTAAAACATTGGCATGGAATATTCTCCACAACCAGTCTTCTATTTCTGTTACTACTCTTCCTTGAGCAGGAAGAAGGCGATAGTAACAGAGGAGAGGGGGGAAAAAAATGAAAAGAAGAAAAAAAAAAGGAGGAAAACTTTCTAGATTTTTAGATATTCCAGAAGAAGCTCTTGATCCACCCTCTGGTCCCAGCAGAGACCCTGGGTAAACCAGCTAACCAGCTTCTTACTCATTTCCTCAGTTTATATTGGTTAAGACTTCCCTAGAGATTTACCTGGTTGTTCAGCGGTTAAGACTTTGCCTTCCATTGTTAGTGGTGCCGGTTTGATCCCTGGTCAGGGAACTAAGATTCCACATCCCATGTTGTTTTGGCCAAAAAGCCAAAACATAAAACAGAAGTAATATTGCAACAAATTGAATGAAGACTTTAAAAAATATGGTCTACATTAAAGAAAAAAAATTTTTTTAAAGAATCCCCTAAGCCCACAGTGATCAAAAGGGTTAACCTGGGACATGGGTGGCCGTCAGACAGAATGCTGATTCTAAATGTTATTTGCTGTTGTGTAGTCACTAAGTCATGTCCGACTCTTCTGCGAGCTGATGGACTATAGTCTGCCAGGTTTCTCTGTCTATGAGATTTCTCAGGCAAGAATATTGGAGTGGGTGCCATTTCCTCCTCCAGGAGCTCTTTCTGACCCGAGGGGTTGAATTTACTTCTCCTGTGGTTTCTAGATTGTAGATGGAGTCTTTACCGCTGAGCCACCAGGGAAGCCCCAATTCTAAATGAGTCCTTCCCTGAATTCTTACAGGCAGGCGACAAACAGGCAGCAGTACAAGGCCATAGATTTCCATTTTGCCTAGAGCCAGTCTGCTCAGTTAATGATCAAAAGTTATATAAACTTCACAATCATAATCCAAGAATAGCCTATTACTGGATTTTACTGAAAATTCTGACCTCACGTCCACACACACAAACACACAAAATAGAGCTTCACGCACTGCCCAGACCCTCCAACACAGGCATGCACGCTGCTCTCTGAAATCCCACAGTTTCTGAGAAGGTGACTTTCACAACAGTGCCTCATCAGTTTTGTTTTGGTTGGTTGGAGTTTCTAATGGCTATCAATCTTGCTCTTCAGTGATAAATTACTCTTGGTCCAGTGATATTATTTTCCTAGCTTGATGTAATTTATTTGATTAACCCTGTAATGTGGAGTGATACATTTTTTGCATGAAGTTTATTTTTGCCCTATAATTTCCTAGTTGCTAAACTAAGACACATGTGTGTTCTGGTTCAAATATGACTCTCCCACACCCGTGTGCGAGAGCAAATGAAAGCCCCAAACTCGAATGGTATCACCTCCAGGTATTATGCGTCTTCTATGCGTTTGTTCTAAGTTATTGGCAACTTACTAACAAGATAAATGTAATAACACTAGTTAGTTTAGGGTTACTTGACATGCTTTACAACTTTCAGTCATGCATACAAGCTCATGTGATTTCCACATACAGTACTTCTTCCATACTGCCAGCAATTATTTTACCGCAATCGATTTCATTTTGCTTCTCTCTAAATTGATACAACTGGTGGAAAGTGGAGAGGGTAGGTCATGAAGGCTTTCCCTGCTTAACTGGGCTTTCATCTTAAGAACGTTTGAAACTTATTGCCTTCAGGTAGTCTAGAAGAAAACATTAAAAAAAAAAAAATCTTATGCTTGATGAAGTTTACAATAAACCGAAAGGACTGGAAACAAATACTACATGTAACAAATCTTGAGTATGGTCCTCTCTATTTTCACCATTGAAACCCCGTGTAAAGTCTCGAGTGCCACCCTATGTCTTCAGCTTTTTGGGACTACTGCAGAAGCTCAGTGAGGAAAGAAATCAGACTTTAAAGAGTACTGCTGCCTCATGACAAAAGCAATGAATGTCCCTTTTCAAATTTTTCAAAAGTACCGTAAAATCCAAAGACAGAAGTACCAACAGCCCAAGGACTCCCCGGCAGTCCAGTGGTTAAGACTGTGCTTCCCCCGCAGAGGGTGTGGGTTTGATGACTGGTTGGAGAACTAAGATCCTGCATGCTTTGTGGTGTGGCCAAAAATAAAATATATATCAATGGCCCAGTCGTTTTGCCACCCACCCTTGATGTATTGGAATATTTAATGTCTTCATTTTACGCAAATATAGGTATAAATGCAGATTCTTATTACAAACTTAGAATCATTCTGTATAGTTTTCCTGAGCAGTGTGTCAAGAACATTTCCCAGGTTTATCATTTTTTTTTCTCTTTTTCTAAAACAGCATTTTAATCATTCTAAAATAAACATATTTATTTTAGGAAAATAGTTATATATATAAATATACTGCCATTTATTTAAACAGTTCCCCAGGTCCAGGATCACGTTGTTTTAAAAACAATGTCGTGCCATCGTTGCAACTAAATCTTTGCTCTTATCCAGATTTTCTTCATGATTAATTTCTACAACCTGGGATCACTGAGTTAAAAGTCATGAATATTCACTAACTTTTGAAACCTGTAGTCAAATGCCTTCAGAAAAGGAACCAGTCCTTTTCTGTACTTTAGAGAGAAATATGGGATGTCGAGTGGCAGAAAGCCCAGTTTCCGGGCTCCCTTGGAAAGTTTGTCCTATGGCTGGGCTGTGGGAGAACTTGCCAGCCTGCTTTGTGAAGGCGACTCTAAATAGTCGTACCATGACCTTGAACTATGGAAGGACTGCCTTTGCTGCAGACCCATTGTTGCGAATCTAGAAGGCAGTGGGAAGGGTCCCCGGCCTGGAGACAGGATGTCTGAGTTCAGGTTCTGAGCCACACATTAAACAGGTGACAAAACTGAGCAAGTAATCTAATATCCTTTACCTGTAAAATGAAGGATTTGTTCTAATTGATCTCTGTACTGTCTTATAACTCAAAAAGTACAAAATTCTGTCGTATGTTTTAGACAAATCATTGATCTCTTCACTAGCACATGGAAACTGTGAGCTGTGGACTTGGTCTCTGGGAAATTCCAAGTCAGGGTCCCCTAAGAGTGTTGATCCTAAGAGAGGGCACACAGTGACCTTCAGGGGGATAAAAGATGTTTCATGAACATCACATGAATTTTATCATCTCTAGTTGGTGATACCGAGAAAAAAACAGATTTTGGAGCCCTATTAAAAACAGCTGTATAACCTGTATGGAATTCCTCTATTATGGGACACTCTGAAAGCCACTGCTTTTAAACCCTTTATGCTACAGGATAATGACCTGAAGCACAGGGGGGAAGAGAAATCCCGTCCAGGCCAGTGAGTTGTCCCAAGGGGGCAGCCAACTTACCCTAAACAGAGGCACCACGTTCTTCAGTTTTTCAACTGGAAAACAGCCCAGAAACGGTACAGCCTCTTAGCCAGATTGGCGTGGAAGTCAGAAGGAGGTAAATGTGAACTGAGATCAACTTTTATTCTTTGCTATCTACGCTAACTTATTATTCTCACCAAATACGTAGGCTCTAAGGTCAAAGGTGCAACCTGCCAAGAGGTGGAGATGCAGGCTGACTTGTCATCCATCACTGGCTTATTCTGGACTTTAGCCTCCCAAATTAAGAAGAAGGGAAAACTGTTCAATCGTCTTTAACCACGAGAGCTATCATTTACTGTGAGCTTACTACGTCCTAGAGCCTGGACTAATTACTTTCCAACATTAGCTGATACGGTGAAAACAACTCTGTGTGCAAAGCCCAACTGCCCTAATTTTAAAGACAAGGCATCTGGGCAGAAGGATGCTAAATAATTTTCCCGAAGTCCTACATATAGGGAATGGTGGACTTTGGATCCGGATGCAGGTCTGACTTCAAAGTCAATAATCAGTTTACAAAGGTTTTAAATAGAGAAGAAAAGGGATTTATAAGAGAGGAAAGTGCTACCAATTTCAAGGCAAAAGATATTGGAGTCTATAAATGAACAGAATATTTTCTAATCAGTTCTGTAATACTTATTATTCTGGTTTATCTGCATGAGTCTTATGGTGCTTCAACCAGACATTAAATTTATTTTATATTGAATAAAATCTTCCCATTAAATGCATATGAAAATAAATTTCATGTCAGTATATAATATTAAAAACATTTAACCCTTAAGGTAACGTGTGATCCCTTAGGTCAATATTTCTCAAAATGTTCAAGCTCTATGTAGTTAGGAATAAATTTTATATTGTGATTTAGTACATATCCCCACCCATACATTTACAAAGCAAAATTTCATGAATACGTGTGTCTTCTTACTACACAAAATACGCCATGTTTTCTATTTTGTTTCATTTATTTTTTACTGCTATTCGTGATCTACCAGTGGGAGCTGTAGTCTGACATACCTCCCTACACACTAGACATTCAATTCATAGTGAACGTTTGCTCAAGGCTGAGAGGCTGATTCTTTCATTATCTCCTCTGCCCCCCATTCCCTCCTTCTCTGATGCTCACCCTCCAAGAGAAGAATCCAATGTTTCACATCAAATATTTTAATTTCTCAAGACTCTCCTTTGCTTTCTACTCCAAGGGAAGTCTGCCCTCTAATGATACAAAAGCACTATTGATCTCAAAGACTCATCTAACAAGTGAACAAAAAAAAAAAGGAAATTCTGAATGTAAGATGGTTGAAAAGGACCTTAGTGTTCACTTAGTTGACACTTCTTGTTTGGAGCTAGGAGAAACTGGGAGGCCCAGAGGCATCTGCCCCATAGACTCAGGTGCAGTGGCTGCAGGTGAGAAAAGGGTGCCATCTACATCCCATTGTGGACGAGGAGGATGTTCTCTGGACCCCAGAACTGTCTGAGTGCCAGGTGCATCAAACGAGGAGAAGTAAGGACAGTTACACACCAAGGTCCATGCCTGATGGAAACAAAAATCTAATGCAGACTTTAAGAAAGATCTCTTAATTTGGACTTATGGGAGCAAAACAGGAGGATGCATTTCGATTTAATACTGAATCTTTTGATCAAAACTTAATATATCTGATAATTCTCCTAAGAGACTCCAACAAATAGTTTGCTTTGTTGCTGTGGAAACAATGGCAAGAGAAGCCTTCCTCTTCTCTTCACTGAGGAAGGGCCCAAGTGGAGGCAGCATGGAAGTAGGGGCCTAATTTTCCTCATCTTTCTCCTTGCATTGTGTGCTGTGCCTAGTCGCTCAGTTGGGTCTGACGCTTCGTGACCCTGGGGACTGTAGCCTGCCAGGCTCCTCTGTCCGTGGGATTTTCCAGGCAAGAATCCTGGAGTGTGTTGCTGCTTCCTCCTCTGGGAATCTTCCTGAAATAGAGATCGAGCCTGCATCTCCTGTTTCTCCTGCATTGCAGGTGGGTTCTTTATCCACTGAACCATCGAGGGAATGTGTTGCTAAAGTACACTGTCCCTATTCTTTTTGCTGGCTTCAGTCCATCAGTTCAGTTGCTCAGTCATGTCTGACTCTTTATGACCCCATGGACTGCAGCATGCCAGGCTTCCCCTGTCCATCACCTGCTCCTGCAGCTTGCTCAAACTCATGTCCGTTGAGTCAGTGATGCCATCCAACCATCTCATCCTCTGTCGTCCCCTTCTCCTTCTGCCCTCAATCTTTCCCAGCATCAGGGTCTTTTCCAATGAGTCAGATCTTAGCATCAGGTGGTCAAAGTATTGGAGTTTCAGCTTCAGCATCGGTCGGATTATAAGTTTTGTTACTTGTCTGTAGTTCTTAAACAACTACATCACCTTGTTCGATGAACACAACCAGGTCCATCTTATTAATCACTATATTCCCAGTGCTCAAGCAGGTTTTTCTGGGAATGAATGNATCTTAGCATCAGGTGGTCAAAGTATTGGAGTTTCAGCTTCAGCATCGGTCGGATTATAAGTTTTGTTACTTGTCTGTAGTTCTTAAACAACTACATCACCTTGTTCGATGAACACAACCAGGTCCATCTTATTAATCACTATATTCCCAGTGCTCAAGCAGGTTTTTCTGGGAATTAATGAATGAATATTTAAGCAGGCCAATACTGTGCCATATGTATTTGGAAATGGTGGTAGTGGCTTAGCCTCTGAATTGTGTCTGACTCTTGTGACACCATGAATACTGGAGTGGGTTGCCATTTCCTACTCCAGGGGATCTTCCTGACCCAGGGATTGAACTCTTATATCCTTCTTGGCAGGCAGATTCTTTACCTCTGAGCCATCAGGGAAGTCCTGTATTTGGAAATAGCCACCTGCTTATTTCCTACTTGTCCTTCACAATCCAACTTAAATATCATCTTTTGTATAAAAAGATCCTCAGCTTGCTCAGAAAGAATCAGAAATTGCTCTTCTGGCCTGCTTTTCCACTTTGTATTAATATAAGCCATGCTTATAGCCACTAGATTTTTNCAGGCAAGAATGCTGGAGTGGGTTGCTATTTCCTTCTCCAGGGGATCTTCCTGACCCAGGGATTGAAACTATGTCTCCTGCACTGGGAGCATGGAGTCTTAGCCACTGGATCACCAGGGAAGTCCAGAGAGCACTTCCTTAAGGCAGACCTGTCAGCCTTTTGGACAAACTACCTCCCAGATCCCATCTCCCAAGAATGATAATTTAAATAATTATTTAAATTATTATTATTTTTAAATTTTATTATTTATTGTTTAAACTTTACAATATTGTATTGGTTTTATTTAATTCAAATAATTAAAATTATCTAAATTTCAAATTATTAAAAGAATACTAATTTAAGTCATAATTCAAAAGCAATAGCTGGAGTGCCTGAGGATGGCAGCCTTTCCTGAGAGAGGACAGGAATCAGAGACTGACATGTGTTTGCAGTTGGGCTATGAACACAGCAACGGAAGAGGCTTAGTTCTGAATGCATAGCCAGACTGAGGGAGCTCTGTCTGAGAGCAAGTTTTGCAGTGTTCCTTTACAAGCAGACAGGGCATGGGAGGTGGGGGTGGGGAGGGGGATGATTCTAGCTGTGGTCTATCTTTCACTCAAGGGAACAGGGCAAGTGTGGGAGGGGGTTTCTTGCTGTGGAAGAGGCAGGTATCATTATCTCCAGCTAGTTCATTTCTTGTCCTCCAGATTGTAATAAACATTTCACTATGCAATCATTCAACAGATAACTTTGTTCTTACCTTGTGTAAGTTATTGTGACACACTGCATTCCTGAAAGTGCTGGCAGTTGAGGGGTTCTGGGTAAGAAATCATCCCATCTAACGGAAAGTTCCGTTCTGGGGTAGATTTAAAACCTGTTCACAAATTTTGAAACCCTCTTGCTCTTGAAAGGTGGGTTCAGTGTTCTCTTCCCTGTCGTCTGGTTCTTTCAGCCTATAGAGTGCAGTGACAGAGATGCTCTGTGACCCCTGAGGCTAGCTCAGAGAAGGCCAGTCACCTTCTGCACTGGTATCCTGAGTCACCACAGAAGCTGTCTTCCGACTCTGGAACTGCCAAGCTGGAATGGTCACATGTGGGCTCTCGGGCCAATTGTCCCATCTGAGCCCAGCTTTCCATTCATCCATAACAAGGTGCCAGGGCTGGTGACTAAACTGTCTTGGGCTGTCCAGACCACCCCCCTCAGCTGGTATCACCAAGGGACCAGTCAATGCCTGTGCAACAGAACAATCACCCAGCAACCCTTTCCCCAATCTGTACCTTTCAAAGTCATTAGAGATCAAGACATGGTACTTCTTTCAAGCTTTGGGATAATTTGTTATGCAGCAAGAAAGTCGGAACAACTGTGGAAATAAGTTTTAGATATTTACCTAGAAACGACATAACTTTTGGCCCTTCCTTGTCTGAGGTTGAGCCCTTCTTTGACAGAGGATGAGGTGGTTGGATTGCATCACTGACTCGATGGACAAGAGTTTGGGCAAGCTCTGGGAGTTAGTGATGGACAGGGAAGCATGGTGTGCTGCAGTCCATGTGGTTGCAAAGAGTCAGACACGACTGAGCAAGTGAACTGAACTGAACTGTCTGAGGTGGTCATGAAGGTGCACCCCTTGGACGCCCTTCAAAAGAACCTGCTGCAGAAGTGTGGCTGAGTGGCAGGCTCAGCTGCTTCCCTGTGGGTGCAGAGTTAGCAGTCTGGATGATGGGACCCCCTCCTTGGGATGCATGGCACGCATTAAATCAGTGACCCTTATGTGGTGCTGTGTTCTCAAGGGATACCTTAACCTTAGTTATGAATCCAACACCCCAAAGCATGGGTAGCTCCATTCACCATCACTCTCAGCGACCCTGTGCTTCAGNTCTGGATGATGGGACCCCCTCCTTGGGATGCATGGCACGCATTAAATCAGTGACCCTTATGTGGTGCTGTGTTCTCAAGGGATACCTTAACCTTAGTTATGAATCCAACACCCCAAAGCATGGGTAGCTCCATTCACCATCACTCTCAGCGACCCTGTGCTTCAGGTGCCTGGAACTATGGGCACTGTGGGGTTAGAGTTTTTCTCCCCAGGAGAGATAGTAAGTTTTGTTGGTAAACAGAGTAAGAATCCCATTAAACTATAGGTTATATTGTAGCCAGAGCACTCTGGACTCCTGTACTCAGGGATGAGCAGGCAGGAATGGGAATCTGAGATACTTGGCTCTGATACACAGAAAGCCTGCTCTTACATGATAGGGACAAGGGTGGCTACTTGCATAACTCAGCTGATTCAACTAGGTTCATCCTGGTGCTTTCCATTAAATGGACCTGTGAAGCAACTCCAGCTTGAGAAGGGTATGGCCTCCAGTGGTTTGTTCAGGCCTCTCCAGAACGAATGTTTGAGTCATATTACTCCATAAGCCACCAAGGCTTTCAACGCAGTATGGTGAAGATTAGGAGACTGGAATGAAACTGCAGCATCGAGGGGGATGTTTCATCTTACTTCCTCTGTCTTCTAAGTTTTCTCTGATAAAGAGAGTGAATGGGACCATGGGGTAGCTGTTCCTTGAACATGAGTGATCAAATGTATCTGTGTTGTATGGACATGAGTGGACAAATGTATCTATGTTGTGTTATGGATGTGGTGGCCATGGGAAAAGGCATTCAGATTTCCTTCATGTGAACCTGCTTCAGGGACAGACTGACAGCCTCCAGCTGCTGCCCTGTGAATACTGATTCCATGCTTCCCCTGAGCCATTTCTAGCCAGTGAGTGAGCACAGTAGGCTCCTTTCTATCCAGTGTGGAATTCTGGGACAGGAATTCCTGGAATAGTGCCAACCCATTCCTGTCCAACATGTAACTTTGCCTGGAAATGCCACTGGCCTGTAAGAGATCTCAGAAATGTGCTTAAGTGTGGGACTCTTGCAACTCAATACTTCCATCACTTTCTCTTTAGGCAGGGGTTAGATCTGCTTCGTGGTCTAAAGTTCTCTCTGACTTCTGCTCCTCCTCCCTTTTATGCTTCACAGGTATTTATTCTAGTGAATCTTTACACATGTGATTCCATCTTGGTGTCTGCTTTTTGGGGGAGCTGAAGTAAAACAAAGTGTTAGTGAACAGTTTTTTATAAACATTGTTTATTCTTTTCTTGATGACTTAATGATATTGTTATGCTATGAAATAAAATAGCAAAATAAAATTAAAAAAATCAAGCAGCCCAATAATGACTGCAATCAGGTTTGGCAGGTACTTCTCCAGCTCTTTTGAACCTTCCCATATTGCTAATGTGTTAAACCTTCCTCCACTCCAACCAATAAGATTTTTTTAAAAAGAGCCTGGGAACCTGTTAGTGGTTTACTTGAAAGGTCATATTGTAAAAAAGGCTGGAAAGGCAATTTGGGGACATGTTATGATGGGTAGTAAGAACTGATTTGAATTAAAGAACAACAAAATGGAGTAGTAGTCAGTGGTGACAGGGAGGATCTGAGACTGATGTTTATGTAGGGAAATCAGCTTTCTTTCACTAGTATGATGATATTTGCTCAGTTTCTATCTATTTAGAAACTTCCAAATTTCTTATCTTTATNATTAAAGAACAACAAAATGGAGTAGTAGTCAGTGGTGACAGAGAGGATCTGAGACTGATGTTTATGTAGGGAAATCAGCTTTCTTTCACTAGTATGATGATATTTGCTCAGTTTCTATCTATTTAGAAACTTCCAAATTTCTTATCTTTATATTTTGTGTGCCAGGTGAAAAGGCACAGAACTAATTTTAAAAATCCACTTTGATAATTTTTTCCCTTTAACTGATACATTTAATCTGATAACATCTGTAGTCATTACTGATGTGTAGTGATTCATTTTTATATTCCATTTATCATAATATTTCTTGGCATCTTTTTTCCCCTTTCTTTCCTTATTTAATACTGATGAATTTTTAAATTCCTTCCCCCACCAAATTTCTATGGTCTATTTCTATTCTTTTAGGGGTTACTCAAATTTTAACATGAATTCTTGCCTTAATAAAGCCTTATATTAATAGTTAATCAGGATTGCTACCTTCTTCCTTAATGCAGGGGTCATTGAATACTTGACCTAATCTTTCTTCTCTGATCTTACATATTGTTCAGAATTGTGGTCCAACCTTATTCTTTAACCCCTCCCATCACTATTGTTAATATTGTTTAATACTGTTAACGTGAGGTTTGATTTATAGCCATAATTATCAATTCCTTTGCCCACTATTCTTTCTCATATCCCATTCCTTCTGGGTTCAATTTCCTACTTCCTGAAGTTATACCCTTTAGAATTACCTTCAGTGAGGGACTGTGAGTGTCAAATTCTCTAATTCAATCTTATTTATTTCATCCTCATTTATGAATGGAAGTTAAGGATAAAAAAAAACAGATCTCGACATCTGGGACTGATCTGAAGTCAGAGTTAGGTCTCAGTATTACTGCAGACTGATCTGATGCTGACGGTGAGGCCATGCTGTGCTCTAGGACAAAAAGCCACAGACACTCCACTCAGACAAGGTCACTGTGCAGCTCACAAAACTCCAAGAATCTCTCTCTCTTGCTAAATGAGTGACTGACACTTTTAACCTATCACAGCTTTTCCTCACTCTAGTCTTCCCTCCTGATAGGCAATTTTTGGGATTCACAGTCACAGAATTGCTCTCACTTTCTGGTTACCCCTCAGTCCAAAATGCGTTCCTTGATTCCTCAGTCTCTCCCCAGGATTACCTGATCATAGTCAAGACCCTATCCTGGATTATTTCTAGCATCTTCTTACTGAGACACACCGTTGTCCCCGACCCTTGCTACAACAAGTGATAAACCCAATTTACTCTGTTTTTCTTCAGTCCCTAAACTGTGTCCAACTCTTTGTGACCCTGTGGACTGCAGCATGCAAGGCTTCCCCGTTCTTCCCTCTCTCCTAGAGTTTACTCAGATTCATGCCCTTTGCGTTGGTGAACTTACTCTACTCCAGGTATATTCCTTAAGTTGGCTGAAGGGCATTAACGAACTTTAACATGGTCCAAAATTTTAGATTATATTTATTTCCCTCTACAACTTTGAAAATAGTGTTTTATTGTCTCTGACTTCTACTGCTGCCAGTAAATCAGTCCTTTTTTGCTTTCTTATGGATGTAACTTGCTTTCTCTCTCTTTTTGTTTTAGGACATTTTTTCTTTTTTTCCTACAATTTCCCCTTGATAAGACTACCTGTTGATTCACTGTTATTCATTTTAGTTGAAATAAGTTATGCTCCTTAAACTTGAGTTTTAAAGTCTTTATTCAGTTCTAGAAAAATTTAAGCCATTATCTCCTTGAATATTGCCTTCTCTCATTCTCTTTCTTCTCAGATGTGATATTCTTGGAACTATGTTAAATCTTTTTGTTCTATCCCCCATTTCTCTTAACTTCATTTGTTTTATTTTCACTTGTCAATTCCTTTGTGGTAGCTTCTGGGTAATTTCTGTAGATTTATCTTTCAGTTCACTAATTCTCTCTTTGTTTAATTTGTGGTTTAACCCATGCTCAAAATTTTGGATTAAGTGATATTTTTATTTTCAAAATTTCCTTTTAATTATATTTTAAAATTAGTATTTTATAGTGTTTTGTTTTTTAAATCTCTTCTTAAAAGTTTCAGCTTTTATTTCATTTCAGACATCTTATTCTATAAGTGTAAGTAGTCTTAGTTCTTAGTTATTAATGCCTGTATTTATAGTCTGTCTAATTCTACTGCTTTTTATTTCTTTGGATTATTTCAAATGGTGGCTTGCGTGAACTCATATTTGGCAGCACTTTATATGTGGGACTCCAACAGTGCTACCTGGGTTAACAATGTGTTCTTCCGGAGAAAATTATTTCTTGCTTCTTTAATCCAGGGTCATATTTTCCCCTGCTGACTGTTCAGCAGGAATCTAGAAGAAATCTCTTTACTATTTCTTTTAGTGCAAGTTTGATAACCATGATTCCTCTTACTTTTGGTTTATTCTAAAACACTTTAGTTTATATTTATTCTTGAAGAATTTCTCAAGGTTTAGAATTCTAAGTGGCTTTTATTCACTTTTTTTCTTGGTATAATTGAAAATCATTCTATTGTTCTTTTACTTTTATCATTTCTAGTATAAAGTCAGATGCTCATCTTACTGTTTCTCCTTTGAAGGTAATTTTCCCCCAGACCACTCTTTCTTTTTTATTGAAGTATAATTGACTTACAATATTATATTATATTATCATTTGCAAAGCATAGTGACTTGATATTTTTATGCATTATGAGGTGATCATCGTAAGTTTAGTTATCTGTCACCATGTAAAGTTATTACAATATTATTGACTATATTCCTTATGTTGTACAGTTCATTACTGTGATTTGTTTATTTTATAATTGGCAGTTTGTACTTCGTAATTCCCTTCACCTATTTCATCCTTATTCATTTCCCTTGCTCACTGCCCTCAATGAGTTTGTTCTCTGTATCTATGAGTCTGTTTCTATTTTGTTATGTTTGTTTATTTGTTTTGCTTTTAGATTCCACTAAGTGAAATCTGTGGTATATGTCTTTTTCTTTATGACTTATTTCATTTAGTATAAAACACTTTAGGTACATCCATATTATCATTTATGGTAAGATTTCACTCTTTTCTGTGGTTGAGTAATATTCCGTTGAATACACACACACACACACA
>SJYA01008549.1:0-16275 GCA_006410615.1 Neotragus moschatus
ATGCCCAGGAAATGCCAGGGAGAAAACCCCTGAGATTTGACTCGTCCTTGCCCATCAAAATCTCCTGCCTCGATGACCTTGTCATCCCACCTGTCAGGGTGGGATTCCTCACGCTGGCTCCCTGCACAGACCCATTTAAATCATTTCATAGATTTAAAGGGCAGATGGAGGAGTTCTCGACACTGTCAGCAACACTTCCAGACTGACAAATGGTGCCACAGAGTCTCTGGAGCATCCTGTGTCATGCGCACTCAGTCGTGTCCGTCTCTGAGACCCCATGGACTGCAGCCCTCCAGGCTCCTCTGTCCCTGGAATTATCCTGTCAAGAACACTGGAGTGGGTTGCTACTTCCTCCTCCAGGGGATTTTCCCCATCCAGGATCAAACCCTTGTCTCCTGCAGCTCCTCCCATTGCAGGCGGATTCTTTACCCACTGAGCCAGCATCCTGAACACAGCATTGGACCAGGTGTTGGGAGCTGCATTCTGCTCTGCACACCTCCCCAGGCTTTTATTCAAAGTTGATGCACATTTAACAAGGAAATTGACTCAAAGTCCAAGGTCCTAATTCTTTCCACTGTGAACTTAAACCATGCGCATTTGCATACAGTACAGTGACAGAACACACAGACCAACGCTGTCAGCAAGCCACACGGGGTGGGTGCAGGCTTTGCCTCCCGGCTCTACCGGACAGCGGCTGCAGCACGGATGCTACCATCAGCTGTGACCAGTTTCTGGGGAAGACCAGCCAGCCAAGGGCATGGGGAGGGGATTTAGTACTCAGCCCTCTACCTCCCAAAGTGGAGTCTGCTGTCCAGGTGACCTGTCCCACAAGGTCTGCCCTGGTCTGTAGGTAGGATCCCAGGCTCTTCAAGAAACTTCAGAGATGGGCTGGGTCCAAGTGAGGTGGCAGGTAAGGGTGCAGCCTTCTTACCATCCAGCCTGAGGATAAAGTACAGTAATAGATTTGGAATCATTCTGAAAGCAAGTGTAAGGTCTTTGCAAACAAAAAGGATGTTACTCCAGTAAATGACTCTTACATGGCAGACAACGAGCTGTGTGCTGACCAAGAATCATTGTTCAAAGTCCTCAGACCATCTCATGTCAGCTCTTGTTTATAATTATTAAGGAAACGAGAGTACAGTTTCTAAGAAAACAATGCTGGGTACTTTGGAAAGAGTCAGGAAGCCTGGTGGAGGAAAACAGCTGTTGCTGGATTAAGCGTTCTGTGAAACACGGGAGGAAACTCTCATATCTGGATTGTGATGCAAGCTCTTTAAACTGTACACAGTACATTATGGGAACGATTTGTGTAGTAAAATGGACCAGCATCAAGAGATTGGCAAGTTCATATACGTTGGTGCGTTCACTTAAAATAAAATGTGTAAATTATTGGAAACACTCTCACCCCCGCCATTTTAAGCGCCTTTTCCGATTAACCAGTGATTACAGGTTCACTGACCCGGAGAGAGAACGTCTGACAGGCTTCGTTCGGGGATACTGGCGCTCCCTCGGAGAAACTGCGCCGTAGCTTTGTGTGTGAGTGTGTGTGTGTGTGGTAAAATACACATAACAAAAACGCTGCCGTTTCAGTAATTATAGTGTGCTATTCGGTGGCATTAAGTACACGCACGATATTGGGTCCCCCCTACCACTGTCTAGTTCCAGGACTTTTTTATCCCCCAAAGGAAACCCCTTACCTTCTATCAGTCGCTCCCCCCGTCCACCTTCCCGGCTGCTTTAGGTAGATCGACAGGATATAAACGGAATCATGGAACAGCGTCTCTTTCGTATCTTGCTTCTCTCAAGGCATTTTTTGTATTTAAAAAATAAATGTAACTAGAAATTTCTCAGACATGGACGCGCCTCTGGCGCTAGGACTATTGCGCCCCGGGATCTCCAGGGCCTGGGAAGCGCTTGGAATACCACGCGGCTTCTTGCAGCTTCAGGGGCCGCCCCAGCACTTCCCGGCGCGCAAAGACCCTAGGAGTTCTGGCCAGGGGCTCTGCCCAAGGAGCCTCTCCTCCACTGGACTTTCGATCCAGTGTCTTCAGAAGCAGCCTCCCGCCACCGCCACAGGGCCTGGAGGGGACCCTTCCGAGTCAGTTCGGTCAGACGCACACCCGCAGGGGTCCTCATCCCGTAGGGGTCCTCTCCCAGCAGGCCTCGGCATCTAGTCTGTAAAGGGGTAGGGTCTCCCAAACCTGAGACCTGTCCCTTCCAGCCGCACTGTGATCCGGGACCCCTACTGCACGTGGGCGCGCTCGGAAAACCCTGCCTTAGTCCCGGGCGCGGGCCCCAGAGGCACAGGTCACTAACCCCGAAACCCAGTGATTCCCAGGAACTAGGGTCACCAGCCCGACCCCAGGCCGAATTCGGCTTTGAGCTTGTCAAGAACCCAGCAGGGGTGTCAGGGGTGAGGAGGGGACTCTAAAACGATCTATCCTTCCCGAGTGCCGAGTGCCGAGAGCCGGGTTGAGGGTGGCGGGAGGACTAAGACCCCCACCCCACCCCCAACCAGGTTTCCGGGTCTTCGCTGCCCTCCCTCCCCACCTCTGCCACGCACAGACCTCTAGGGCACGGCTTTTTTCCTCTTCAGGGCGTACTGGCCCCCGTGGACAGCATGGGGCCCGCAGGCGGCCTCACAAAGGGGCACGGGACGGGGATGCAGCCCAGCGCCTGGAAGCTAGTCCTCCCCCCGGAGCCTGTCTGTCCCGCTGGTCATGCCTGGGGGTCGCCAGCGCGGAGGCCTGGGCGCGCCCCTTCAGACTGTGACCGCGCAGGACACGAGCGCCGAACCTGCGTGCACCTTGGAAGGATCTGCACTCTCCAGTCCCAGGGCGGGAGAGTTGCCGCGGGCGACTGGAAGGATCTCCAGGAGTCCCTCCTTGGTGCTGGAGACCAAGACGCGTCTACCGGGCTTGCAAGTGTTGGCCTCGGGCGAGAGATGAGGAAGCGGGCGCAGAAGTGGCGGGCTCCCCCGGGGGCTCTCCGTCCAGGCTTTCTCATACGAAGGTGCGCGCCACAGTCGCAGGTAGCAACTCACTCACTTCGACACCAGGCTAATTTGGAAACCGCGAGTCTATGGACGAAGACATCCCCAGAAGGAGTCGGGAGAAGTCCTTGTCCCCGCGCGCGCCCCTCCCCACGCGTGTCCTCGGATGAACAAGAATCCAGACCCCAGACTGACTCCCCTTTCCCGCAGCGTCGCGTCCAGAAACTGCGCTCTACGGGGCAGCAGGTCGCCAAGGCGCAAACGCGGGACTTTGGAACGCGGTGAGGTGTTGGCGATGGAGCGGGGCGGGGGAAAGCGCTGACAGGATCCCCCGGCCCTGCCCACCGACGCGCCCCGCAGCCCGTAGTCCAGCCGCCTGGAGAGTCCAGATCGAACCAAGGAGGCAGACGCGCAGGAAGCCAAAGCCTAGTGGGTAAGTCTGTGCCCAGGAGCTTTTGTACTTAATTCTGCCTGATGCGTCTATGTGTGTGAGGCGCTTTGGGTGTTTTTCGGAGCGAGGTGTTGTATGAATACTGGAAATGCCTTGGATCGTCCACACCCACCGGTGACGGGTGAGATGCGATTTCCCCAGCGTGTGGTCTGTGTGTGTGTGTGAGAGAGAAAGCACACATGCATGCCTGCTCAGGAACCAGGGGTAGACTGTAGTGACTATGTCTCATTTTCTACTCTGTAAACAGAAAAATAAAAAGAAACAAACCAATAAGATAATTCCAGGTATTTGTATCTTGTTCTCAGCCTCGAGGAGAGAGAATTCAAGGCTTCACCTCCAGCTGTGATGGTTGGTGTAAGTGTGATGTAGATGCGCTATCAGATTGAGCACCTTTCCTGCTACTCACAGTTTCCCAGATCTTTCTTTTTTATCATAAATACCTGTGTAGTTTTGCAGTGATACTTCTTTTTTTTTTTAAGTTTTTTTTTTTAATGTGGACCATTTTTAAAGTTTTTATTGAATTTTTCACTTCACTGTTTCTTTTTTGTTTTGGTTTTTGGCCCGGATGCATGTCGGATCTTAGTTGCATGACCAGGGACGAAAACCCCACTCTCTGCACTGGAAGGTGAAGACTTAACCACTGGACCTCCAGGGAAGTCCCTACAGTGATATTTTTGCATTGAAATGCTATGATTTATTTGTTTGTTCCGTTGATGTGGTTAATTGCTTAAGTTGATTCTTGAACACTGAATCAATCTGCTTTTTGGGAATAAATCCATTTAATTGCCATGTACTATCCGTTAAATTTAGTTTTTTAATATTTTGCTTAGGAATTACAGACTTGACCTTCAATTTTTATTTCCCTTTCCATTAATGTCTTTGTAAATTTTTATATCAATGTTATGCCAGTCTTACATGCTGAGTTGGGATTGTTCCCAGTTTTCTCTTTCTCTGGAAGAATTAACGTGTTTCATTTCTACAATCCAGCCTGGATATCTCTGTGAGAAGCCGACCCAGGTGGGAGGGAGGCAGAACCAGCCTGTAACAGAACTGAGTTGCAGAGCGAAGGTCATCTGAAGGAGACAGAGTCAGAGTGTGTAGGACTTTTACTACCTGGCTCCTTCCCACACAAAAAGGACACAGTGTCCAGTCTGGAGGCCTGGGGAAACTTCTTGCTCTGTGTCCATGGATGGGTGACTTCTCTCCTACACCAACCAGCACCAACCATCAGAACCGTGTGAACTCTGTTATTTGCCCATTCTGGGTTCTTTGTTGCAATTGTGGGACCCAAATAATCAAGGGACCCAAATCTCGACTCCTGCTGCTTCCCCCTCAAAGTGCTCACTATTTCAGGGGCTGGAAGTTGCACTGAGCGTGGCTGATCATTTTTAGAAAATAAAGGAGGAAATACTTCCCAAGGTATTTTGGGGCCCAGCACAACCCCAATATCCAACTAGACAAGGAAATAGCAAGAAAATAAAATTGCAGGCAGTAACTCTCATGAACATAGACCAAAAATCTCAACAAAACATTAGCAAATTCATACATGAAAAGAATGACATATAAGTACTTTCTTGTTGTGTGACCTTTGTAGTCTACTTAACTGCTCTGAACGCTGTTAAGTCACTCAGTCATGGCCAACTCCCTGCAACCCCACGGACTTTAGCCCTCCAGGCTTCTCTTTCCTTGGGATTTTCCAGGGAAAAATACTGGAATGGGTTGCCGTTTCCTTCTCCAGGGGATCTTCCTGACTCAGGAGTCAAACCCACATCTCCTATGTCTCCTGCGTTAGTAGGTGGATTCTTTACCACTGAGCAACCTAGGAAGCCCATTTACCAAAAAAAAAAACAAACAAAAAACCACCTTCCTACGGACAGTGCTTGGAGATCTGTTAGAGTTTTTACTTTCCTCAGTAATAGGTACAGGGTTTAGGCCTGTAGCAGAACTCCGCATCCAACTGGGAATGGCCACTGGACTAAAGTAAGCATGTCACAAGAGCACCTTCTTAAGTGAAAAATGCAAAGAAATAGAGGAAAACAATAGTAGAATGAGAAAGACTAGAGATATGTTGAAGAGAATTAGAGATACTAAGGGAACATTTCATGCAAAGATGGTTACAATGAAGGACAGAAATTATATGGACTTGGAAACAGAGGCTGGTAAGAAGTGGTGGCAAGAATACACAGAAGGACCATACAAAAAAAGGTCTTAATGACGCACATACCACGACGGTGTGATCATTCATCTAGAGTCAGACATCCTGGAATGTGAACTCAAGTGGGTCTTAGGGAGCATCACTACAAACAAAGCTAGTGGAGGTGATGGAATTCCAGCTGAGCTATTTCAAATCCTAAAAGAGGATGCTGTGAAAGTGCTGCACTCAATATGCCAGCAAATTTGGAAAACTCAGCAGTGGCCACAGGACTGGAAAAGGTCAGTTTTCATTCCAATCCCAAAGAAAGAGTTAGTTGATCTCTGGTTCCTCTGCCTTTTCTAAATCCAGCTTGAACATCTGCACGGTTGCACTCATTTCACATGCTAGCAAAGTAATGTCAAAAGCCTCCAAGTCCGGCTTCAACAGAACGTGAACTGAGAACTTCCAGATATACAAGCTGGATTTAGAAAAGGCAGAGGAACCAGAGGTCAAATTGCCAACATCTTTTGATTCATAGAAAAGCAAGACAGTTCCGGAAAAATATCTACTTCTGCTTCATTAACTATCCCAAAGCCACTGACTATGTGGATTACAACAAACCGTGGAAAATTCTTAAAGAGATGGAGATACCAGACCACCTTACCTGCCTCCGGAGAAACCTGTATGCAACAGTTAGAACCGGGCATGGAACAACAGACTACTTCCACATTGGGAAAAGTGTACTTCAAGGCTGTATATTGTCACCTGGCTTCTGTAAATTATATAGAGTACATCATGCTAAATGCCAGGTTTAATGAAGCACAAGCTGGAATCAAGATTGGAGGGAGAAATATCAATAACCTCAGTTATGCAGATGACATCGCCCTTACGACAGAAAGTGAAGAGGAACTAAAGAGCCTCTTGATGAAGGTGAAAGAGGAAAGCGAAAAAGCTGGCCTAAAACTCAACATTCAGAAAACTAAGATGATGGCATCCAATCCCATCACTTCATGGCAAATAATGAGGAAACAATGGAAACTGTGACAAACTTTATTTTCTTGGGCTCCAAAATCACTGTGGTTGGTGACTGCAGTCACGAAATTCAAAGACGCTTGCTCCTTCAAACCTAGACAAACCTAGACAATGTATTAAAGAGGCATCACTTTGCCAACAAAGGTATATATAGTCAAAGCTATGGTTTTTCCAGTAGTCGTGGATGGATGTGAGCGTTGGACCATAAAGAAGGTTGAGCGTCAAAGACCTGATGCTTTCAAACTGTGGTGTTGGAGAAGACTCTTAACAGTCCCTTTGACAGCAAGATCAAACTGGTCAATTGTAAAGGAATCAACCCTGAATATTCTTTGGAAGGCCTGAAGGTGAAGCTGAAGCTCTAATACTTTGGCCACATGATGTGAAATTCTGACTCATTGGAAAAGACCTTGATGCTGAGAAAGATTGGAGGCAGGAGGAGTAGGGGACCACAGAGCACAAGATGGTTGGATTTGAGTTTCAGCAAACTCGGGGAGATGGTGAAGGACAAGAAAGCCTGGCGTGCTGCAGTCCATGGGGTTGCAAAGAGTCGGAAACAACTGAGTGACTGAACAACAGCATTGCCTGTAATGGGTATAGTTTTTTTCATAAGATAAAAAAGAGTTCCATCCATCAAGAAGTAGATGCTAGTGATAGTAGCATAGCATTATGAATATATTCAAAACCACTGAACTGTACACTATCAAATGAGCAAGGTGAGAAATTTTGTACAAGGTATGTTTTACCAAAAAAAAAAAAAAAAAAGAAAAAGAAAATACTTAGAGAAGAATGAAAAAGGGAACACCAAAACTTTGCAAAACAGTGAAGCAGTGCTCAGAAAGAAATTTATAAGGGTAAATGTGAGTTTTTGGTTTTTTTTTTTTTAAAAAAGAACTCTCCCAATCCAATAAATAACTTTACTCCTTAAAGGTGTAGAAAAAGAAGAGCAAACTTAACCCTAGGAAGCAGAAGGATTGAGCCCTTGAGACATGCAACAGCTTGGATGGATCCAGAAACTAATGTTACATGATAAAAGCAAATCCCCTAAGATCATATGCGGCAAAATTATACGATTACATTTAGATAATGTTCTTGAAAAAAACTAAATTGTAGCGGATAAGAGGTACCATGAAGGAAAACTTTGTGTGGATGGAACAGTGTTGTATTTTCTTTTTTGGCTACACTGCGGCTTGTGGGATATTGATTTCCTGACCAGGTAGAGAATACATGGCAGTGAAAGCCCAAGTCTTCACCACCAGACCCCCAGCTTTGCATCTTGATGGAGATGATGGTTACACGAATCTACACAGGCGACAAAATGATATGACTATACACACACATCAGTATAAAAATTTTATATTATAATTACGAGAGATGCAACATTGGGAAGGGTTAATGGGACTTCTCTGGACTATTTCTACAACTTCCTGTGAGTGTATTTATTTAAAAATTAAAAGGTTTACATTTTAAAATGTAAATTTTTCATGTGTTTGAAACTGCATAAATGATATCACTGTTTTATACTGCAAATTCAAATAAAAATTAGTTTGGTCAATGAATAAGATAAAGCAATACGTTAGCCTTACATGGAATTTTCAGAAACCTGAAATTCAGTTCTGAACAGTCACCACTCCAGCCTCAAGGATGATACATGGTGACCAGTGTAATACTGAATATTGACATAATTTTTGTCAGCCTTAGAGAATTAAACTTATGATTATCTTCCTGGCATTGTTCTAGAACCCTGAGGGATAATTACCAACTCAGGAAGAATCTATTACCTCAGAAGGTAATTGAACACTTGAAAATGATGAATCTAATTACTAACAGGAGACACAGGGCATCAGAGAGGACAATTTAGGCTCCCCAGGGCGTGCCAAACTGAGTCCCTGTACATGCGGCCATTTCCACTTTGGATAACAAACAGGTTAGTGCCCAGTGGGAGATGAAATCACACAGCCCCTTCCCCATAACTCTGGCTGCCTGTCATCGCTTTTCAGCACAGCGCGTGCAAGATAACCTGCCTGCACCAGGCCACTGAAACCAGCTTTGGTAAGGATGCTGGTGTGATTGGGGTCTCAGGGCTGCAAGGAGATACTCAGACTTCTTTAGAATCTCTCCTACTCATTCTGTTCTCCTCTTTCCAAATCTAACCTCATGCTCCCATCTCTTACATCCTCCATTTCAGTTTCTTCTTTGTATTGGTTTTATAAAAAATTCTTATGGTATGATTACATTTTACTACATCAACTTTTAAAATTTCTTCAGTTTATCTTCATTTTCTATTCTATTAGTAATTCCCCTTTTCCTGAATTCTTCTTTTCTCTTAAAATTTCTTCCTTGGCTTCTTTGGTCATTTCCATTTCTCTTCTTTAATTTTTGTTCATTTTCCAAAAAAAGAAAACTCTTCTATGTAGTTAAGATAATCATGTATACTTGATTATAGTTCAAAATATCATGTATTGATTGGGTAACCTTTTTGCCCTTTTTCTTTTGTTATTTTTTTCTTGTCATTTACACTTTAAGACTGTGTCTTAACTCCTGTTCTGTTTTTATTCCTTGTCTCTTTTCTTGGTGGCATTTTCTCTTCAACGTTCACGCATTTGATTTTTAGAGTTTTTGTTTCTCTTAAGTATATATCCATTGAGTTTTCCTACCAATTAATATTTCAAGTCATTTTCTTCATTCTTCCTTTTATCTAATGCTGCAATGTATATCGCTCTTTCCTCTTTGCTACTAATTACAGTATTTCTGCTGTTTCCATAATCTTCTCCACCATCGTCTATTTTCAGAAGAGCATTTGTTGTCCTTTTGATTCTGTTTCCCTTGTCTTTTGGTTTATACTTAATTCTATTATCTTTTATCCTAACTACATTTTGCTTATCCTAATACATCTGCATGCCAGAATTTGCAGTTGGGTTGTGGCAGATACCTTCCTCCTCCCCTGCTGTTGTTCAGTTGCTAAGTCATGTCTAACTCTTTGCGACCCCATGGACTGCAGCACGCCAGGCTTTCCTCCCGCATAGGACTGGTTATTACATTCACTTTATATTAATTGTGACATGGTCCAATTTAAAAAATATTTTTATTTGTATTTCTTTTTTAAAACACTTGAGAAAAATGTATCTGGCCTAAACTCTTGAAGATATTCTCTATATTAATTCCAAAATATTTAATAGATTTGTTTGTATAAAATAGATGTTCAGTGCATTTTCTGATAAAATAATGGCATTTTATCAGAAATATCTAAGATCATTTCTAGAAAAAAACAAAATTCTTTTTCCACTTTATTTCCTCCATCATATATCAGGATAAGGAGAATGTGTAAATTGATTTCCAGGAATTCTAATATGTTTCATAGGCACCTCCTGGACAAAAATCATTGTATTTAATGAGTTAGCTTTATACTGATTTATTTTGATATCTCCTAGAACAACTATTTAACATTCTTCTTCTTAAAAATTCCTTTGACTATTCTTGACATTGTGCATGTCATTCTATAGCTGGAATAATCATTTTTCAGAAATAGTTTGGATTCTGTAATATTCGTATATTATTTCTGAAAACTTCTCATCACTAACATATTATAGCTTTGAGTCTTGAATATAAGGAGTCTTAACATTTATTTAGAGCGTTAATATTTCTTAACAGAGTCATATACTTTTTCTCTTGGTGCTCTCATGTCTTTTGTCTTTATTTATAGTTGCTTGATATTTCTATGCTATTTAGAGAGTATCTTAACCTTAAACTTTATCTTATAGAAAGAGTTTGTTTCTGACATCAACAAATTTACTGCTTATTATATAGTGATATTTTTATCCACGTGTAAATAAGAAGCTCTCTTCCTTCTATTTTTTTTAACCCTATGTTCTTTGGACTTTATATACACAAAATAATGACATCTAATGGGGAAAATATGTTTCTTCCTTTCTCAAACTTATGCTAGTCCTTTTCTTGCCCTTTTTTGTGGATCATCTCCTCTGGTACAAAGATGATGAAAAATTACCCTGTTTTCTTCCTGCTCAGAAAGAGTAAGTTCACAAGGTTTAACCATTATACAGGATGATTATGGACCAAGGGTTATAATTACTTTTGCTAGGTGAAGCAGTAAAATGCTTATTCTTACTTTTTATAAGTTGTTTTACTTTTGAATGCATTTTGGATTTTATTAAGAAATTTTGATGGGATGGTCATACTTTAACTTGTGAACATAGTTGTTTCATTGAGTAATTTCTTTTTAATATTAAGGTAAATTTGTTTTCTTGAGACGAAGCTAACTAATTTTTGGAAACTATCTTTTACATATTATTGGATTAATTAACTGATTTGTTCAGGATTCCATCTTCATGGATAATATTGATATGCTATTTCATTTTTATGTATCATCAGACTTATTTTTTTTCAGTGTTATACCACTGCAATAAAATGAGTTGTGGAATTACTTGTACCATGATGTTTTGATAGAATTCACTATGACAGTCTCTGGTTCTAAAAGTTACTTGTGGAAAGGTTTCTTACAACCTCATTGTAAGATCTGCTTCTTAAGAATTCAATTTAGGGCATAATCCATCAGCTTTCACTTTTTCAGACGAAAAGCATTTTTTAGAATTTTTTTGTAGTAACTGGGATGGTTTTGGGCTGTGTATGTGTGTGTGTGCGCGCGTGCCTGTGCGTGCATGTATGTGCATGTATGTCTTAAAATATTCTTATTATACCTTTATAGTGATATTTTCATCTATATTCAGTTTCTAGAACACCATTTGTTTTCATTACATCAAATCTATAATTCTGTTCTCTGTGGCTTCTATTATGGTTAAAACATTCTCAAGAATGATAGTCTATGTCTACCTAGAACTAATTCTTTCATTTCTTAACTTTCTTTTTAAACTGTGGCCATGGCAACCCACTCCAGCACTCTTGCCTGGAAAATCCCATGGGCGGAAGAGCCTGGTAGGCTGCAGTCCATGGGGTCGCGAAGAGTCGGATGCGACTGAGCGACTTCCCTTTCACTTTTCACTTTCATGCACTGGAGAAGGACATGGCAACCCACTCCAGTGTTCTTGCCTGGAGAATCCCAGGAGCAGGGGAGCCCGGTGGGCTGCCGTCTATGGGGTCGCACAGAGTCGCACACGACTGAAGTGACTTAGCAGCAGCAGCAGCAGCAGCAGCAAAGGTGGCTCTGATGGTTAAGAATCCACCTGCAGTGTGGGAGACCAGGGTTCAATCGCTGAGTTGGGAAGATCCCCTGGAGAAGGGAAAGCCTACCCACTCCAGTATCCTGGCCTGGAGAATTCCATAGACTGTATAGTCCGTGGGGTCACAAAGAATTGAACACGACTGAGCGACTTTCACTTTCACTTTTCCCATTTATTTGAGAATATGCATAGGAGTACTATTGCTGTATCATGTAGTACTTCTTTATTTTATTTATGGGAGAACCACTAAATTACTTCATTTGAAGGCTGAACCACTTTAAAATTTCCAGCAGTGTTTGGAGACTTCCAACTTCTCCACACACCTGTCAATTTTTTTCCTTCTTTTGGATTATTATAAACCTAACGGATTGAAGTGGCACTTCATTGTGGCTTTGATTTGCATTTTGCTAAAGAATAATGATTTTGAGGATATCTTCATGTTCTTCTTGGCCATATACAATCATTTTGAGAGAAATGTCTGTTCAAGTTCTTTATCCATGTATTAATTGGGTTATTTGTCTTTTTGTTACTGAGTTGTAACAGTTTACATATATATATACGTACTGCAGCTACTAGTCCCTTATCAGAGATATTATTTGCCAGAACTTTCTCCCATTTTGTGGGTAGTCCCTTCAATTGCTTGATCATGTCCTTTGATGTACAGAAAATTTTAATTTATAAAGTCCCATTTTATATTTTGTTGTTTTGTGCTTTAAGTGCCATATTTAAGATACCATTGCTAAATTCAAAGACATGAAGGTTTGACCTTTTTTTTCTTCTAAGAGATTTATAGTTCTGAGTTTTAGTTATATGATCTCTTTGGGGTTAATTTTTGAACATGACATGAAATAAAGGGCCAACATACTCATTTGCATGCGGATAGTCTGATGTCCAACACTGGACACTGTTCTCTCCCCTACTTAATTTCCTTGGCATCCTTGTCAAAAATCATCTGGCTATTGATGAATGGGTATTTCTGGGTGTTCTGTTCTATTCCATTCACTAATATCTCTGTCTTTATGCCAGTATCACACTTTTGATTACTGTCATTTTGTAGAAAGTTTGAAAATCAAGAAATGTGAGTCTTCCAACTTTGTTCTTTAAGGTTGCTTTGGCAGTTTGAGGTCCTTTGAAATGCCATAGAAAGTCTAGGATTAACTTTTCCATTTCTGCATAATGGCCACTGGGAATTTGAAAAGGACAACACTGAAGCTGTGGATCACTCTGGGAGTAATGCAATTATAACAATATTGAGTCTTCTAATTCACAGACATAGGATGTGTTTCCATTCATTTATATCTTCTTTAATACCTTGCTACTATGTTTTTTAGATTTAGCGTATAAATCTTTTACCTCTTTCATTAAATGTATTCCTAGGTATTATATTCTTTCTAACACTATTGTAAATTTCATTTTCTTAATTTTTGTTGGATTGTTCATTGCTAGCATATAGAAATACAGCTGAATTTCGTGAGCTGATCTTGAATCCTACAACTTTGGCAAATTTATGTATTGGTTCAAAAGGCTTTTTGTAGATCCTTTAGGATTTTCTACAAGTAGAATCATATCATCTATGAATAGTTAGTTTTACTTTTTCTTCCTAATATTGATGACTTGCTTCTTTTTCTGGAGTAATTGCTATGGCTAAAAATTATAGCTCGATATCAAATGGAAGTGGTGAAACAGACATCCTTCTTTGAGCCTGATCTGAGGAGAATGAAAGCCTCCAGTCTTTCACCATTTAGTATCATGCCATGTGTATGTGTTAGTCACTCAGCTGTGTCCAACTCTGCGACCCCATGGACTATAGTCTGCCAGACTCCTCTGGCCATGGAATTCTCCAGGCAAGAATACCGGAATGAGTTGCCGTTCCCTTCTCCAGGGGATCTTCCTAATCCCGGGGTTGAACTACCTTTGGGTTTTTCATATAGTCCCTTTCTTAGTTGAGGAAGTTCTCCTCTTTTCCTGGATTATTCAGTGTTGGTTTTTTTTTTTTTTTATCATGAAAGGATGCTGAATTTTTTTCAAATGCCTTTGAAGCATCATTGAAATGGTAGATGAAATGGTAGAAATGATGTAGATTTTCCCCTCATTCCATTAATGTGGTATATTATATTGATTTATTTTCATATGTTGAACTACTCTTGCATTCTCAGGATAAATCCCAGCTGATCATAGTATATTATTCTTTTAGTATGGTACTAGATTCAGTTTGCTCTGAACCTGTTCACACTGTGATTCATGCTGTAGTTTCCACTCTGGAGTGGAAGTAGGAATGGACAGACCAGCCAGACTCCTTTCCAGATAGGCTACAACAGCAATAGGGGCAGCTTGGTGCCACCATAGGTATAGCCTGGAAGGGTCCCTCGGGTATCTGGGCTGAAGGCAGAGATGGAAGTAGCATCGATAACAGTGACAGGGAGGCATTCTTATGTCACTTTTTGAAGTCTTCTTTGTCATGCTAGAAGTCACGTGTTAAAATTATCAACACTCTCTGTTGACATTCAGCCACAGATGTTCTAAACAGAGACAAAATCCTCTACGATAATGAACTTCAGACCCAAGCTATTTAAGATACAGTAAGAACTTCTAGTTTCAGTTCAGAGTCCGTGCCTAAGCATCCACCAAATACAATCCGAGAGCAGAGGAAATTAAACATAAAGCAACTATAAGCAAGTAAATAATAAGGATTAGAGCAGAGATCAATGAATTTAAAACAGGAAAACAAAAGAGAAAAATCAAAGTCAAGAAAATTAATATTCCTCTACACAGTTTGACCATGAAAAAAAGACAAGATGCAAACTATATAACAGGAAGAACAGAGAGAGAACATAACTAATGATTCCCAAAGCATTTAAATACTAGTAAGGGAATTTCATGAGCTTCCCTGGTGGCTCAGTAGTAAAGAATCTCTCTGCAATGCAGGAGCTGAAGGAGACATGGGTTCGATCCCTGGGTCAGGAAGACCCCTTGGAGGAGGGCATGGCAACCCACTCCAGTATTCTTATTTTCCTGGAGAACCCCATGGACAGAGGAGCCTGGTGTGCTGCAGTTCATAATATTGCAAAGAGTCAGACACAAACGAAGTGACTTAGCACGCACACACAAGGGAATTCTACAATCAACTCTAAGCCTGTAAATTTGATAATTTGCATGAAATAGACTAATTCCTTTAAAGACAAATCACCAGTAGTCATTCCAGAGGAGAAGGGGGTGACAGAGGATGAGATGGTTGGATGGCATCACTGACTCAATGGACAGGAGTCTGAACAAACTCCAGGGGATAGTGTAGGACAGGGCCTGATGTGCTGCAGTCCATAGGGTTGCAGGGAGTTGGACATGACTTAGCAACTATACTAGAACAACAGCAGAACTAGATACCCTGAATAGCCCTATACCTACTAAAGCCCTCCAGATCCAGATGGTCTCAGAAGCAAATCCTGCCGAATGTTTATAGAATAATAGCAATTCTATACAAGCTCTTCTACAGAATGTAAGGGAAAAGAACACTTCCCAAATCACATTAAGACTTCTTTTATTCTCATGTCAAAACTAGACCAGAAAACAACAGATCACTGTCTTTCGTGAAAATAGACCCAAGATTTTGTGTCCAAGCTAAATATTGGCAAATAGAACCCAGCAGTATATAAAAAGTGGAAAACACATCATAATGAAGTTGGAATCACTCCAGAACTGAAAGTCGATCTTGATTTCAATCAAGGTAAATCACTTACTAACACATAAAATAAGGAAAATTAAATGACTATCCAGATGCAGAAAATATTTGACAAAACTCAAAGCCCATTCGTTTAAAAAGCTGTTAGTCAACTAGGAGTGGAAGGAAACTCCCTTAACTCAATAAAGGTTAGCTAGAAAAGTATACAGCTAACATTATATTTAATGGTGAGTGATGGGAGTTTTCCTCCTACCATGATTTTTAAAATACTGACTTAAACTTTTCATTTTGAGATAATTATATGTTCCCATGTAGGTATTAGGAATTAGAGAGATCCCATGTACCCTGTACTCAATTTCCTCAGTAACACCTCACAAAACTACAGTGCAGTATCATAAGCAGATGCTCGCATAGATAAAGTCAAGATATACAGATTTAGTGGTGATTTAGTCATGTCTGACTCTCCACGGGATTTTCCAGGCAGTATTACTGAAGTGGGTTGCCATTTCCTCTCCAGGGGATCCTAACCCGGGGCTCAAACCTGGGTCTCCTGCACGGCAGGCAGATTCTTTACCAACAGAGCCATCAGGGCAAGATACAGAGCATCCCATCTAAACAAGGAAGCCTCATGAGATCCTCTATCGCCACCCCATCTCTCCTTGCACCGTTTCCTGGACTTAACCCCTAGCAAGCACCAATCTGTTCTCTACTTCTGTATTCTGTCATGCAAAAGTGTCATATATAGATATAACCATAGAGCGTGTAGCCTTTCAGACTGGTTTCTTCACTCAACATTTT
>SJYA01008551.1:0-11695 GCA_006410615.1 Neotragus moschatus
TGCTATGATTCATGGGGTCGCAAAGAGTCAGACACGACTGAGCGACTGAACTGAACTGAACTGAACTGAAGGAGGCTAAGTACAATCTTTCAGACTGCACTCTGAAAACTACAAAATGCTGATGAAAGAAGGCAAAGAAGACAAAAAGAGTTGGATAGACATACCATATTTGTGGACAGGTATGTTCAATATTGTCAAAAAGACCATCACCCAAGGGTATCTACAGTGCAATCTCTATCAAATTACCAATGGCTTTTTTCACAGAACTAGAACAAAACAATCTTAAAATTTGTGTGGAAACACCAAAGACCCCTGAACAGCCAAAGAAATCTTGAGAAAGAAAAAAATGGAATCAGGCCCCCCGACTTCAGACTATACTACAAAGCCACAGTCATCAAAAGGTATGGTGCTGGCACAAAGCAAGAATACAGGTCAGCAGGACAGGATAGAAAGCCTCGCAGAGACAAGCCCACTCATCTGCGGGCAACTGATCAACAAAGGAGGCACGTCCACACAATGCTGGAAAGGGTCTCTTCGACAAATGGTGCTGGGGAACTCGGCCAGCTACATGTAGAAAGATGAAGTTATGTCCTTCTTTAATAGCACACACAATAAGCCCAACATGGATTAAAGACCAAAATGTGAGAGCAGACCCTACAGTACTCCTGGGGAAAACACAGGTAGAGCACTCGACACAAACCACAGCAATATCTTTCTCTGACAAAAACGTGGTCCACTGGAGAAGGGAATGGCAAAGCACATCACTATTCTTGCCTTGAGAACCCCATGAACAAATGAAAAGGCAAAAAGATAGGATCCTGAAAGAGGAACTCCCCAGGTCGCTAGGTGCTGAATATGCTACCGGAGATCAGGGGAGAACTAACTCCAGAAACAAGGAACAGACGGAGCCAAAGCAAAAACACCACCCAGCTGTGGATGCGACTGGTGATGGAAGAAAAGTCCGATGCTGTAAAGAGCAATATTGCATAGGAACCTAGAATGTCAGGTCCATGAATCAAGGCAAATCGGAAGTGGTCAAACAGGAGATGGCAAGAGTGAACATCAACATTTTAGGAATCAGTGAACTAAGATGGACTGGAATGGGTGGATTTAACTCAGATGACCATTGTATCTACTACTGCGGGCAGGAATCGCTCAGAAGAAATGGAGTAGCCATCACGGTCAACAAAAGAGTCCAAAATGCAGTACTTGGATGCAATCTCAAAAACGACAGAATGATCTCCGTTCGTTTCCAAGGCAAACCATTCAATATCACAGTAATTCAAGTCTATGCCCTCCCTAACCACTAACGCTGAAGAAGCTGAAGTGGATCGGTTCCATGAAGACCTACAAGCCCTTCTACAACTAACACCAAAGAAAAAGCTGTCCTTTTCATTACAGGGGACTGGAATGCAAAAGGAGGAAGTCAAGAGACCCCTGGAGTAACAGGCAAGTTTGGCCTTGGAATGCGGAACGAAGCAGGGCAAAGGCTGACAGAGTTTTGCCAAGAGAATGCACTGGTCATAGCAAACACCCTCTTCCAACCCCACAAGAGACAAGTCTACATACGAACATCACCAGATGGTCAACACCAAAATCGGATTTATTATGTTCTTTGTAGCCAAAGATGGACGCTCTATACAGTCAGCGAAAACAAGACCGGGAGCTAACTGTGGCTCAGATCATGAGCTCCTCATCACAAAATTCAGGCTTCAACTGAAGAAAGTGGGTATGACCTAAATCAAATCCCTTATGATTATGCAGTGGAAGCGAGAAATAGATTCAAGGGATTAGACATGACAGAGCACCTGATGCACTATGGACAGAGGCTCGTGACATTGCACAGGAGGTGGTGATCAAGACCATCCCCAGGAAGAAGGAGCGCAGCAAGGCACAGCGGCTGTCTGAGGAGGCCTTCAAATAGCTGAGAGAAGAAGAGAAGCAAAAGCGAAGGAGAGAGGGAAAGATACACTCATCCGAATACAGAGTTCCAAGGAATAGCAGGAAGAGATGATAAAGCCTCCTCTGTGATCAATGCAAAGGAATAGAGGAAAACAACAGAGTGGGGAAGACTAGCTATTTCTTCAAGCAAACTAGAGATGTCAAGCGGACATTTATGCAAAGATGGCACACTAAACAGAAACGGTAGGGACCTAACAGAAGCAGAAGATATTAAAAAGAAGTGGCAAGAATACACAGAAGACTACACAAAAAGGAGCTTAATGACCCAGATAACCATGACGGTGTGGTCACTCCCCCAGAGCCAGACACTCTGGAGTGTGAAGTCAAGTGGGCCTCAGGAAGCATCACTACAAACAAAGCCAGCAGAGGTGACGGAATTCCAGCTGATCTATTCAAAATCCTAAACGATGATGTTGTGAAAGTGCTGCACTCAATATGCCAGCAAATAAGAAATCTCAGCAGTGGCCACAGAACTAGAAAAGGTCAGTTTTTATTCCAGTCCCTAAGAAGAGCAGTGCCAAAGAATGTTCAAACTACCGCACAATTGCACTCATTTCACATGCTAGCCAAGCAATGCTCAAAATTCTCCAAGTTAGGGTTCAATAGTATGTGAACTGAGAACTTCCAGATGTTCAAGCTGGATTTAGAACACGCAGACGAACCAGAGACCAAACTGCTAACATCTCCTGGATCATAGAGAAAGCAAAGAATTCCAGAAAATCATCTACTTCTGCTTCACTGACTACACTTAAACCTTCAACTGTGTGAATCACAACAAACTGTGGAAATTTCTTCAAGAGATGGGAATACCAGACCCTTACCTGTCTCCTGAGAAATCTGGATGCAGGTCAAGAGGCAACAGTTAGAACTGGACATGGAACAACAGACTGGTTCCAAACCAGGAAAGGAGTATGTCAAGGCTGTATATTGTCACCCTGCTTATTTAACTTCTATGCAGAGTAGATCATGCAAAATGCCAGGCTGGATGAATCACAAACTGGAATCAAGATTGCCGGGAGAAATATCAACAACCTAAGATATGCAGATGATACCACCCTAATGGCAGAAAGCCAAGAACTAAAAGAGCCTCTTGGTGAAGGTGAAGGAGGAGAGTGAAAAGCTGGCTTAAAACTCAACGTTCAGAGAACTAAGATCATGGCATCCAGTCCCAACACTTCATGGCAAACCGATGAGGGAAGAACGGATACGGTGACAGACTATTTTCTTGGGCTCCAAAATCACTGCAGATGGTGACTGCAGCCATGAAGTTTAAAGACACTTGCTCCTTGGAAGAAAAGCTATGACCAACCTAGATAGCATATTAAAAAGCAGAGACATTACTTTGCCAATAAAGGTCTGTCTAATCAAGGCTATGGTTTTTCCAGTGGTCATGTATGGATGTGAGAGTTGGACTATGAAGAAGGCTGAGTGCCAAAGAATTGATGCCTTTGAACTGTGGTGTTGGAGAAGACTCTTGAGAGTCCCTTGGACTGCAAGGAGATCCAACCAGTCCATCCTAAAGGAGACCAGCCCTGAATAGTCATTGGAAGAACGGATGCTGAAGCTGAAGCTCCAATACTTTGGCCGCCTGATATAAAGAGCTGACTCACTGGGAGAGACCCTGATGCTGGGAAAGACTGAAGGCGGGAGGAGAAGGGGTGACAGAGGATGAGACGGCTGGATGGCATCACCGACTCAGTGGACATGCATTTAAGCAAATTCAGGGAGACAGACACAGGACAGTGAAGCCTGGCGTGCTGCAGTGCACGGGGTCACAAAGAGTCAGACATGACTGAACAACAAACACCTTTTAAACCTGTCTCCCAAAATAATGGAAATAAAAACAAATTTTAAAAAAATGAGAGGGCACTCCCCGCCCCTCCTGAGTCCGCTTCAGCAGGTTCCTCTGTCCCTTTTTCACTTTAATGAAACTCTGCTTCACAAAAGCTCTTCAGTGACCAAGCCTGGTCCCTGGTCCTGAGCTCAATCTTCTTCTTCGGAGACCACGGATCCGCCACCGCGCCCCGAAAGCTATCCTCTTGGGGCTCGCCCGGGATCCTCGGGACGAGGTAAGGGCACTCGGAGCTGCAGCCCCTCGCTTGCTCGTGCACGCGTTCTCCGCTCTACTGACTCTCCGCGTGCTTCTGTGAGTGGACGACACGTCCGGCTCGAAGCACGTGATGAGCCCTGCCCTGCGGCCTCGCGGTGCCTCGTCACGACTGAAGGCAGCCTGGAAAAGGGAGCCTGGTCGGGCTTTATACCGACCTGCCAAGGCCAAGAGACACCCAACGTCCCTGCGAGGGGGGCGGCCAGAGATGGGCGAGCCCTGTGGACTGGGCTTTCCTTTCTCGGTCACCTCTTCCTGGTGTCTGACGATTTCATTCGATGCCATAAATCAAAGCAAGCTCCTCTGTGACCCACCTCCTACAGTAACGGAAGCAAAAACAGAAGTAGTCAAGTGGGACCTGCTTAAACTTAGAGGCTGTTGCACAGCCAAGGAGACTACAGGCAAGGTGAAGACCGCCCGCAGAATGGGAAGGAGTAACAGCAAACGAAACAGCTGACAAAGGAGTGATTTCATTAATCAGTAGACATTTCTCCAAAGATGACACACAGATGTCCCAGCCGTACATCCAAAGTTGCTAGAGAAACGCAAAGCTAATCTACAGTGAGATATCACCTCGTTTCCATGAGAACGGTCACCATCAAAAAATCCCCCAAATAGTGCTGCAGCCAGTGTGAAGAGAAGGGAGCCCGCTCACACTGTTGGAGAGACTGCGAATGGGCACAGCCACCTGGAGAACAGCATGCAGGGCCCTCAAAAAGCTGGAAATCGAGCTGCCCTATGACCCACCCCCGCTCCTGTGCGAGTATCCAGAGAACAGTGTGGTCCAGAGGGATACAGGCTCCCTGTGGCCACCGCAGCACCGTTTACAGGAGCCAGGGCACGGGAGCCACCCATCGAGAGAAGAACGGATACAGACGGGCTGCGTACACACAGTGGAGCGTTACTCGGCCACCGAGAGGCATGAAATCACGGCCTCTGCAGCAAAGCGGATGGACCTAGAGAGAAGTCAGTCATCCTGAGAGAAGTCAGTCAGACAGAGAAACAGAAAGACCGCGTGATACCCCTTAAGTGCGGGAGTTATTTACAAACCAGAAACAGACTCACAGACTCAGAGGATGTGCTCACAGTCGCCAGGGGGAGAGACGGGGGAAAGGGGTATTAGGGAGTTTGGGATGGACATGGACACACTGCCACACTTAAACTGGATAACCAATACGGACCGACCGTACAGCCCCAGGAACTCGCCCAGTGTCACGTGGCGGCCTGGAAGGGAGCGGAGCTTGGGGGAGAATGGGTACGTGTGTATGTATGGCTGAGTCCCTTTTCTATGCATCTGAAACTGCGGCAACATTGTTAATGGGCTACACTCCAAAACAAAGAGCTTAAAAAGAAGCAGCCAACATGAATTTCTTATCACCGAGGTTCTTATGAAAGATCAAAGACCCCGTTCCTGGAGGTCACTGGGGGAGAGTGCTGCTGGGAGGGGGCAGGGTCCCCGGGTGGGTCCCGGGCCTGAGGACTCGGCTGCCCAGACGGCGGGGGGACGAGGCCCATCTGAGAAGGCAGGCGGCACCCGGCCCGACCAAAGCCCTGGGGTCCTCCCCGGGGCCGCCCCCAGCCGGGGGTCTGCACACTCTCCCCTCTGCTCCCCACGCCCCCAGCCCAGCCCTCCCCATGACAGCCGTCTCCTGGAGGCAGCCAGGGCCCTCCACTTGTCCAGCGCCCACACGGCAGCCGGGTGAAGCCCCGGAGTGGTCGTCCAGACTCGGAACCACGGCCCAGCCGGCCTGGGCCCAGCGGCTCCTCCCAAGCTGTTCCTGCCGCCTCTGCCTCCACCACCAGTCCCACCACGGCGGCCACGAGCCACCTGCAAGCTCCGCCCCTCGGCCTGGACACCCATGCTCAGGCGCTCAGCCGTGTAGGACTCTTGGCCCCCCGGGCTGTGGCCCTGCAGGCTAGCAAAGTAATGCTCAAAATTCTCCAAGTCAGGCTTCAACAGTACGTGAACTTCCAGATGTTCAAGATGGATTTAGAAAAGGCAAAGGAACCAGAGATCAAATTGCCAACATCCACTGGATCACTGAAAAAGCAAGAGAGTTCCAGAGAAACATTTGCTTTATCAACTATGTCGAAGCCTTTGACTGTGGATCACAACAAACTGGAAAATTCTTCAAGAGATGGGAATACCAGACCACCTGACCTGCCTCTTGAGAAATCTGTATGCAGGCCAGGAAGCAACAGTTAGAACTGGACATGGAACAACAGACTGGTTGTCACCCTGCTTATTTAACTTCTATGCAGAGTACATCATGAGAAACGCTGGGCTGGATGAAGCACAAGCTGGAATCAAGATTGCCGGGAGAAATATCAATAACCTCAGATATGCAGATGACACCACCCTTATGGCAGAAAGTGAAGAAGAACTAAAGAGCCTCTTGATGAAAGTGAAAGAGGAGAGTGAAAAAGTTGACTTAAAGCTCAACATTCAGAAAACTAAGATCATGGCCTCTGGTCCCATCACTTCATGGCAAATAGATGGGGAAGCAGTGGAAACAGTGTCAGAGTTTTTTTTTTTTTTTTTGGCTCCAAAATCACTGCAGTTGGTGACTGTAGCCACGAAATTAAAAGATGCTTACTCCTGGGAAGAAAAATTATGAGCAACCTAGATAGCATGTTAAAAAGCAGAGACATTAACTTGCCAACAAAGGTCCATCTAGTCAAAGCTATGGTTTTTCCAATAGTCATGTATGGATTCAAGAGTTGGACTATAAAGAAAGCTGAACACCAAAGAACTGATGCTTTTGAACTGTGGTATTGGAGAAGGCTCTTGAGAGTCCCTTGGACTGCAAGAAGATCCAACCAGTCCATCCTCCTAAAGGAAATCAGTCCTGAATATCACTGGAAGGCCTGATGCTGAAGCTGAAAGTCCAATACTTTGGCCACCTGATGCGAAGAGCTGACTCATTTGAAAAGACCTTGATGCTGGGGAAAATTGAGGGCAAGAGGAGAAGGGGACGACAGGGGATGAGATGGCTGGATGGCATCACTGATTCAATGGACATGAGTTTGAGTGAACTCCGGGACTTGGTGATGGACAAGGAGGCCTGGTGTGCTGCAGTCCATGGGGTTGCAAAGAGTCGGACACGACTGAGCTGAACTGAAGACGTGCTCTCTGCTCATGTGACAACACTTTCGGGGACTTTCCTGGGGGCCTGCTGGTTACGAATCCACCTTCCAGTTCAATCTCTGGGCAGGGAACTAAGATCCCGCAGGCAACAAAGGCCACATGCTGAGCCGAGTGCTCTGGGGCCTAGGCTCCACAGCAGAAGCAGCAATGCCCAGAACCGACAAGCCCTGCGAGCTGCAGGCAGAGGGGAGTCCAGGAGACACAGCGACCAGCCTGTGGCTGCAGTGAAGGCCCAGCAGCAGCTTCAGAAAGGCACTCACGGCACCAAGCCTGAGGGAGCGTCTCCACCGCGCCTGCCCCAGCCTGACCGTGAGGGACAAGAAAGCGCCCTCGCCCGACCTGGAGCAGGAGCTCGCACTGGAGGCTTGGTGGCTACTCCAGTATGAGGAGTAAGGTGGTCTTCACTCCTCCCCACTTTTCCTCTGATTATAAAACTGCCCCCCTAAGTTCTTGGGGGCACGGCACCCTCATGTCCATCTGTTTGTCAGCCTCACAAGCATCCTATTCTAATAAACCACTTCTCATCTCTCCCAGGGCTGAGACAGGAAAGCCCCGAGTCTCAGAGCTCCCAAAATGCCATCCGCGTCCCACCGTGTCCTCCCCAACCCGGCCCTGCTGCACACCTGCCCCCAAGGCAACCTTCCAGAATGTAAATTTGGCCATGCTACCTTCAGACGCAGCCCATCCCAAGGAGAGAGCCGCCCAGGACAAGGCCTTCAGGCCCCCGCCTGCCCGCCCCTCGCCGCAATCTCGCCAGCCCCAGCACGGCCCGTGGTCACCGGGGCAGGGCCGTGCTCTGCCCATCCTGGCAGCCTCCACACTGTGGCAGGGGTGGGCAGCGGCCCCATGAGCCTGAGACTCTCCATCTCTGATCCTCAGGGAAAGACCCTCAGGCGGGGTCACCCCACCCTGGCGGGGTCACCCCACCTGCAGGCCACGGGCACGTGAAGGACCAGAGGAGAACAGATGGGCACCCAGCCCTCGGTCACAGGCCCCCATGCTGGGCCCAGGGGCGCCCACCCCACAATGGGGTCAGCGGGCCTGCGGAGCCTGTCCAGACGGGGGCAGGGGCACCTGGAGGGCAGCGGGGCGAGGCCATCCGACAGCCAGACCCAGGGCGGGAGGCCTGCTCTGCCATATGGCCTCCTGGGCCTGGAGCCGACACCGGGATGGACGCCACTGGCCCTGGTGAGCTCCAGAGGCCGCCCTCGTCCGAGTCGTCAGCACCCCACCCCACCCCTGTGTCTCCTGCAGACTCAAGTTCAGAACACAAAGGTGGGTGGCAGCCGGGCCTCTGCACACAGCTCCTTCAGCACTCCAGGGCAGAGGGTGCCCCGGCAGAAGCGGGAAGACAGGGCTAGACCCCACTCGCCTGGGGGGCAATGTTCCTGGAATCACCAGCCATTTCTCCAGCAAAAACCGAGGCTTCACCCCCCCATCCCAACAGGCCTTACAGGTGGGGTTACACCCCCTCTACCCCACAGAAGCTAAGGAAGCAGAGATGAAAGGTGCAACACCAGTTCTCAGGATCCCTGTGGGGAGGGGCCCAGAGAAAAGAAGGAACGTGCCCAGGGCACACAGCCCCGAGCACAGCATGGGGAGGGGAAGCTCGTCGGGCTTCCCGGCGCTCTGGCCGTGGTCCTGGGCAGCGGCCACGAGTTCAGAAGACGTATCTCCCTGAGCAGACGTGGGAAGAAGGGAACAGCGCCTCCACAGGGAGCAGGCGCGTGGGCAGAGGGCAGGCCTGCGGGCGGGGGGCCGGCGCACGGGCGGGGGGCAGGCATGTGGGCAGGGGGCCGGGCCGGGGGAGACGCGGCCAGTGGCCACAGACCCTCCCATCCGCTCGGCGGGCAGGAGGGAGGCCCCTCACCCCAAGGTGGCGGTCAAGGCTGGTGCACAGAGCGAGGCCCTGGGATGGGAGGCTCAGGCCCGCGGCGGGTGCTGGAAGGAAAACGAGCCCTGAGGCTCTGCCGCTGGCCAGTCCCCCTCATCCTCCTGGGAGAGGGGAGTATTGCCCCACCCCGCCGGCCGAGGAGGCTCTGCCAGACAGCAGTGGTCTCTGCCCCCCAGGTCGGGAGAGGCTGGGCCTCGACCTGCCCACACCTGCACCCCTGCAGGAACGAGCCTGGGCCGTCAGGACTGTCTCTCCAGGGTGGCCACTCAGCTCCACCACCGGCCCTCCCAGCCCCCAGACCCTGGAAGGGCCCCAGTCCCCACAGAACCTCCCCTAAGGGTCCCCGAGCATCTCAACCAGACCTCCAAGGGCCCTGGATCTGGACGAAGGGAGCTGCCCAGCGACGCCTCCCCCAACCCCCACGAGGGGGCCCGCCTGCAGCCCCTCCTCTTGCAGCTTGAGCTCCTTCCAGAACAGAACCTGACCCCACGAGGGAGACAAGACGTTCCACCCCCAACCCTGCTGGGGGCACAGGTGTCCACGCCCCCCAGGCCCCCCCAGCAAACCAGACACGACCAGGACACTGCGGTCGCCACAGGCCCAGTCTCGACTCGTGCAGGACAGCGGGGAGCTGACTTTGACGGCGCTGTGCCTGCAGACGCCACAGGAACGAGGTGAAACAGGCTAACCAGCAGGGTGCCCGGCGTGTCCCACTCTTTGCGGCCCCATGGACTGCGGCACGCCAGGCTCCCTGTCCCTCACGGAGTTTGCTCAGACTCGTGATCGAAGAAGAGCAGTGTGTAAGGGCACGTGTGTCTTTGTCTTCGCGACCCATGCTCTGGCCTGACCTTGGGTCCTGGGAGGCAGAAGCTAAAGCTCAAAACAGTTAATTTTCTAGTGCATTCTTAAAAACGGCCATTTCTGTGAGCTCCTCAAGTGCCTGCCTGGGTCGGCCGTGGACACCTGTGCCTGGAGCCAGGCCGCCGCCTGCGTGGAGAGGCAGAGCCTGCCCAGCCCTGGCCCTGGGGAGCTGCCCACCCCGGGGAGCTGCCCGCCCCAGGGCCCCGCCCCTCGCAGGGCCCCAGCCTTGGGAAGTCCTGCCCAGAATCTCGCTTCAATATTTCCTGCTACACCCACACGCCATTGCCTTCCCTGGGTCCAGGCTGAGGTCAGCAAATCCCAAGCCTCTGCCCACTCGCCCAGAAGTGAGGGTGGTCAGAGGAGAGAGCTCAGTCCTTGGACTGAGACCCTGGGTGTAGGGTTCACAAAGCAGAGAAGAGAACTCTGGACACCAGGAGCCTGGGGAACCCTGCAGACCACCGCCCAGAGCCTGTGTCTGAGAAGGCACACAAGCACGTGGGTACAGGGTGGCACAACCCCCACTGCCCGCCTGGCCGAGCTGCCTCCAGCCGCACCGTGGGTCCCCCCAGGAGGCAGGCCGGGGGTCACCCCGTCAGGCCCCAGCAGGACACAGCCTGACCCCACCCAGCGCCCACGCTGTCTCCCAAGCCCACAGGCGCCCTCATGAGCTAAGGGTCTGAGGGAGCAGGTGGGGGAAGGGGGACCCCGAAGGGTGACTGAGTGGGGCCCATGGATACTGGGGGGCCACAGGTGGCCAGGGGCAGGTGGCGGAGAGGAAAGTGGGGCGGGGCTGGGCCGGGCGAGGCTCCCCCCAGTGTCGGGGGCCCAGGTGCAGGCAGGAGGGACGCCCCCCACCCGAGCGGTGCTGACTTAGGACACAAACCCGCCCTGCACTCGGGGCCCAGCCCGCTCCCTTCCCCCAGACTCACGACGTCACACTCACCTGAAAACCACTAAAGACAGACGCTCTCTCTGCCGACTAAACGTTGGAGGTTCTGACACACAGGCTCCGCTACACACGGCCCCTGAGGGAGCCGCGGCCTTGGGAGGCGGCGTGGGCGCTGGGCGGGGTCAGGCTGCGTCCCGCGGGGGCCCGATGGGTGGCCCCCGGCCTGCCTCCTGGGGGGACCCACGGTGCAGCTGGAGGCAGCTCGGCCGGGCGGGCGGGGGGCGTGCTCCCTTACCCACGCGCTCGTGTGGCTTCTCAGACACAGTGTGAAAGCAATGAGCCAAAGGCAAGTGCTTTTCAATGTGAAGACATGAGAGTGTGTGGAGCGTGTGGCGTGTCCGAGGGGTGCATGGTAGGTATGTGAGAGGTGCGTGATAAGTGTGTGAGGGGCGCGTGGGAGGTGTGTGAGGGGCGCGTGGGAGGTGTGTGAGNACACAGTGTGAAAGCAATGAGCCAAAGGCAAGTGCTTTTCAATGTGAAGACATGAGAGTGTGTGGAGCGTGTGGCGTGTCCGAGGGGTGCATGGTAGGTATGTGAGAGGTGCGTGATAAGTGTGTGAGGGGCGCGTGGGAGGTGTGTGAGGGGCGCGTGGGAGGTGTGTGAGGGGTGCGTGGTACGTCTGTGGGGGTGCGTGGTACGTGTGTGAGGCGTGCGTGGTACGTGTGTGAGGGGTGCGTGGTACGTATGTGGGGGTGCGTGGTACGTGTGTGAGGGGTGCGTGGTAGGTGTGTGAGGGTGCGTGGTAGGTGTGTGAGGGGTGCTTGGTAGGTGTGT
>SJYA01008552.1:5655-16274 GCA_006410615.1 Neotragus moschatus
CCTAAGACCCACCCCCATCTAAGACTCACTCCCCCAACCCCCATAGCCAAGGCCTTTTCCTTTGGGGTATTTTTGTTTTTAACTGTTATAGTTGTTGTGGTGGTGGTGAAAATGAAGTTGTGAAAGTGAAGTCACTCAGTCGTGTCCGACTCTCTGCAACCCCATGGACTGTAGCCTACCAGGCTCCTCCCTCCATGGGATTCTCCAGGCAAGAATACTGGAGTGGGTTGCCCTCTCCTTCTCCAGGGGATCTTCCCGACCCAGGGATCAAACTCAGGTCTCCAGCATTCCAGGCAGATGCTTTAACCTCTGAGCCACCAGGGTAGTTCACCTTACGGTTGTCGTTTCATTTATATTGTTTTTTCCCCTAAAGAATGTGTGTTTTTTTATTTTTCTAATTTTATTTTTTATTCTTTATTATTGTGTATGTGTTGTTTGATTTTTCTGCAATGCTGAGCAGCTTGCAGAATCTTGGTTCCCAGGCCAGTGAGAGGGCCTGATCTCCTACGGTGGGAGTGCCAAGTCCAAACTGTTAGACTAACAGGGAACCTCAGACCCTAGGGAATATTAATCAGCATGAATGATCCCGGAAGTATTCATCTCAGCACCAAGACCTGGCTCAGTCCAACTGAGTGCAAATTCCAGTGCTGGATGCCTCAAACCAAACAACCAGTATGACAGGAACACCCTGTCCCGCCCATCAAAGAAATGAGATGACAAAAATCTATGTTACAGACAAAGGAGCAAGGTAAAAACCTATAAGACCAAGTAAATGAAGAGGAAATAGGCAACATACCTGAAAAAGAATTTAGAGTAATGATAGTAAAGATGATTCAAAATCTCAGAATGGAGGCACTGACCAAGAAAATACAATATTTAACAAGGCCCTAGAAGATCTAAAGAACAAACAATGATGAATAACACAGTAAATGAAATTTAAAAATACACCAAAAGTAATCAGTAGCAAAGTAACTGACGCAGAAGAACAGATAAGTGAGCTGGAAGGGAGAGGATGGAAAGATATCCATGCAAAAAAAATCAAAAGAAAACTGGAGTAGCAATACTCATATCAAATAAAATAGACTTCAAAATAAAGATTGCTACAAGACGTATGGAAAGACACTACATAATGATCAAGGTGTTCATCGCTGACTTTTTAAATAAATGCACAATTTGAGAGTTGTGAGTCAAGTTTTCTCTGGGGCAAAATGAGGACAATAACCCAGGAGACAGCACCTCAGATAGCTCTGAGAAACTGCTTCAAAAAATTAGGGGGAAAGGTGAGTATATATGTGATTTTGAGGAAGGGGGAGTACATGCAGTCTCATGAAGGTCACTGCTAGTCACAAGAAGCAAATGTCACCATGAGGGATTTCAGAGCTTTTCTAGATAATGAGGAGATACAAGAACTGGAGTACCTGTTTCTGCTCCCCAGCCTGAATTCTTTTCAGGAGGTGTTGAAAATCAGGTGTTCAGCTGAAGCAGCTTGTATAAAGGTAGATGGCAAGTGCCAACTTGTAGTTGACACATCCAAGAAGAAATTAACAATTATAAATATTGAAGCATTCACATAGGAGCACCTCAATATATAAGGTGAATATTAACAGCTCTAAAAGGGGAAATCAACACTAACACAGTAATAGTGTGTTAAAAGTGCACTGTAACACTGCACTTACACTAACGGACAGATCATCCAGACAGAAATAAATAAGGAAACCCAAGCTTTAAAGCACACAGTAGACCAGCCAGATTTAATTGATAAAGACATTTCACCTGAAAGCAGAAGAATACACTTTCTTCTGAGGTACATACAGAAAATTTTCCAGGATAGATCACATCTTGGGTCACAAATCAAACCTTGGAAAATTTTTTTTAATTGAAATAATAACAAGCATCTTTTCCAGCCACAATGCTATTAGATTAGAAAGCAATCACAGCTTGGGGAAAACTGTAAGAAAAACAGAAACACACGGAAGCTAAACAGTGCACTGATGAGTAATCAAGAGATCACTGAAGAAATCAAAAGGAATTTTTTAAAAATACACAGAGATAAATGACAACAAAAATACAATGATCCAAAACCTATGAGACACAGAAAAAGCGGTTATAGCAGGTAAGTATAATAGCAACTCAATCACACCTCAAGAAGCAAAGAAAACTCTCACATACACAATCTAACCTTACACAAAAAGCAACTGGAAAAAGAAGAAAAACCAAAGCCCAAAGCCAGTAGAAGAAATCATAAAGACCAGAGCGGAAATGAATGAGACAGAAATAAATAAAACAATAGCAAAGATCAACAAAACTAAAAAAGTTGGTTCTCTCAAGAAGATAGACAAAATTGATAAGCCTTAACCAGAATCATCAAGAAGAAAAGAGAGAGGACTCAAATCAATAAAATTATAAATAAAAAAGGAGAAATTACAACGGATACTGGAGAAGTACAGAAGATCATAAGAGACTCCAATAAGCAACTACATGATAATAAAATGGACGATCTGGAAAAAATAGGCAAGTTCTTGGAAAGCTACAAATTTCACAGACTGAACCAGGAAGAATTAGAAAATATAAACAGATGAATCACAAGCAATGAAATTAAAACTGTAATTTAAAATCTTCCAACAAACAAAAGTCCAGGACCAGATGGCTTCCCAGGTGAATTCTATCGAACATTTAGAGAACAGTAACACCTATCCTTTTCAAACTCTTCCAAAAAATTGCAGAGGGAGGAACACTCCCAAACTGGTTCTACAAGGCCACTACCACTATGATACTAAAACCAGACAAAGATATCACACACACAAAAAGTATAGATCAATATCACTGATGAATAGAGATGCAAAATTCCCTAACAAAATATTAGCTATCCTACTCCAATAATACATTAGAAGAGTCATACATCATGATTTAAGTGGGGTTTATCCCATGGATGCAAGGATTTTTCAGCATATGCAGATCAATCAATGTGATATACCATATTAACACACTGAAGAATAAAAACCATATGATCATCTCAATAGTTGCAGAAAAAGCTTTTGACAAAATTCAGCACCCATTTATAATTTAAAAGAAAAAAAAAAAGCTCTCCAGAAAGGAGGCACAGAGAGAAACTACTTCAACATAATAAAGATCATACATGACAAACCCACAGCAAACAATTCTCAATGGTGAAAAACTGAAAGCATTTTCTCTAAGATCAGGAACAAGACAACAATGGCCATTCTCACCACTATTTTTCAACATAGTTTTAGAAATCCTAGCCATGGTGATCAGAGAAGAAAAAGAATAAAAGAAATCCAAATTGGAAAAGAAGTAAAACTATCCCTGTTTGCAGATGATAGGATTCTATACATAAAAATCTTAAAGATGCCACCAGAAAACAACTAAAGCGAGTTAAAGAATTTAGTACAGTTTCAGGATACAAAATTAATGCACAGAAATACCTTGCATTCTTATACACTAAAACAATGAAAATCAGAAAGAGAAATTAAGGAAACAATACCATTTACCATCTCAACGAAAAGAAAAAACTACCTAGGAATTACCCTACTTAAGGAGGCAAACGACCTGTACTCATAAAACTATAAAACACTGATGAAAGAAATCAAAGATGACACAAATAGATGGGGAGATATACCAAGTTCTTGGATGGGAAGAATCAGTATCGTCAAAATGACAATACTACCCAAAGCAATCTACAGACTCAATGCAATCTTTATCAAATTACCAATGGCATTTTTCACAGAATCACAAAAAAATTTTTTACAATTTATATGGAAATACAAAAGATCCCAAATTGCCCAAGCAACCTTGAGAAATAAAAACAGAGTTCGAGGCATCAGGATCCCCAACTTCAGACTGTACTACAAAGCTACAGTAATCAAGACAGTATGGTATTGGCACAAAAACAGAAATATAGATCAATGAGACAGGATAGAAATCTAAGAGATTAAACCCACACACCTCTGGTCACCTAATCTAGGACAAAGGAAGCAAGAATATACAATGGAGAAAAGACACTCTCTTCAATAAGTGGTGCTGGGAAAAGTGGACTACTAAATGTAAAAGAATGAAATTAGAATGCTCCTTAACACCAGACACAAAAATAAACTCAAAATGGATTAAAGACCCAAATATAAAGCTGGACACTATAAAACTCTTAGAGGAAACATGGGCAGAACACTCTTTGACATAAACCACAGCAAGATCTTTTTTGATCCACCTCCTAGAGTAATGAAAATAAAAACAAAAATAAACAAATAGGACCCAATTAAATTGAAAAGCTTTTGCACAGCAAAGGAAACCATAAACAAGATGAAAAGACAACCCTCAGAATGGGAGAAAATATTTGCAAATGAATCAACAGATAAAGGATTAATCTCCAGAATATACCAACAACTCAAGCAGTTCAATATCAAAAAAACCCAAACAATCCAATCGAAAAATGGGGGGATGATCTAAATAGATATTTCTCCAAAGAAGACATACAGATGGCCAAGAGGCACATGAAAAGATGCTCGATGTCACTAATTATTAGAGAAATACAAACCAAAACTACAATGAGGTACCACCTCACACCAGGCAGAATGGCCACTATCCAAAGATGTACAAACAATAAATGCTGGAGACGGTGTGGAGAAAAGAAACCCTCTTATACTATTGGTAGGAATGTAAACTGATATTGCCACTATGGAGAATGGAATGGAGGTTCCTTAAAAAACTAAAAATACAACTACCATATGACCCAGCAATACCATTACTGGGCATATACCCTGAGAAAACCATAATTCAAAAAGACACATATACCCCAGTGTTCACAGAAGCACTATTTACAATAGCCAGGACATGGAAATAATGTAAGTGTCCACCCACAGAGGAATGGGTAAAGAAGATGTGGTACAGACATTGTGGAATATTACTCTATCATAAAAAGGGACAGAACTGGGTTACTTGTAGAGATGCGGATGGACACAGAGTCTATCACACAGAGTGAAGTAAGTCAGAGAAAGAAAAACGAATATTAATACATGTATGTGCAGTCTAGAAAAAAAGTACAGATGAGCCTCGTTCCAGGGCATGAACAGAGAGGCAAGCATAGAGTGTGTACATGTGCACGCAGAGGGAGAAGGGGAGGCGAGATGTACTGGGAGACGAGGTTTGACATAGATACACTCGCATATGTAAAAGAGACAGCTAGTGGGAGCTGCGGTATCGCAGAGGGGGCTCAGCTCAGTGCTCTGTGATGACCTAGAGGGGTGCAGAGGAGGTGGTGGGAGGGAGGTCCAAGAGGGACAGGACATATGTGTACACACAGTCGATTCACCTCATTGTACAGTATAAACTAACACGATATTTAAAGCAACTGTACTCCAATTAAAAAAAGGAAAAAAAAAAAAAGAGCCTTAGACCAAAACTTTTAAAAACTGCTAAGATTTAAAGTCATCAACCATCATGTAGCATCCTCATTCTCGTCAATGCATTTTACTGATCAGAAATTATTTCATCAGGGACTTCTCTGGCAGTCCAGAGGTTAAGATTCCACACTTCCTTGGTTCCATCCTTGGTCAGGGAACTAAGATTCCACATGCCATGGGCTGTGACCAAGAAAAGAAATGTGTATATGTATATATATATATAATATATACCTATATGTGTATGTGTGTATCCTATAGTCCTGACACTATGTAATGTAATTTTGCAGTTGAATTTTTTTTTTCAACCCATACACAGAGCTTCATTCATTTCAGAGTTCAGTTCGGTCACTCAGTTGTGTCCGACTCTTTGTGACCCCATGGACTACAGCATGCCAGGCCTCCCTGTCCATCACCAACTCCTGAAGTTTACTCAAACACAAACTCAGTTGAATTTTAAAAATATTTTTCCATTTTGTTCTCCATGAACTATCTGACCCTCAGCTGTTCTCAGATCTGAACTGTTTCCTGGAAAGCAGGTGTGGGCCTTTGTTGACAAATTATTTCATCTCCTCTGGGTCTTAAATTATTCTTCCTTGCTCTGAAGTGAAAATTCAGTGAGTGTTTCCAGATACTATACTTGGGAGTCATAATTCAATTTCTCTTAATCTTATGTGAATCCTTCACCCTCAACCTACACTCCTCCTCCAAAGCACTGGTACCCGCACTTACTGCCATATTAAATTGGTTTCCTTGGCTCCACTGGCAACTTGCAAAATTCTGAATTTTCTCTGTGATAGGGTAGTGGGTATGGTTTCAATGGTGGGTTTTAAACTGAAAAACTTAACAATTACAACAGCCCAAATTCTTTGAGGATTGATCCTTGTGACAGACATACCAACGTGGCTATTTCTATATTTCTGTGATAAATTCTAAATTACTAGGGATTTCTCCCTGTAGTCCTTTAATTGTTAACTAGATCAATTTTTAACAGGTCAGTTTTTAACTGGATGTGGGCTTTTCAGGCTAGCTTTGCTTCAACGATGCTCATTCTTTTTTCTTCTACATCAGGTTCCCCTCTTCCTATTATCCTCTCCACATTTTTTGGTTCTCTACAGTGTTTAAAAGACCTACTTTAATAGCTTTATTTCCTTGACACTCATCATTTCTTCTTTATTTGCTGTTAAAGTAATAAGTGCACATTCCGTTGCACTTGCCTGAGAGTCTTGACCGGTCATGGGTTTCCCGCCATCTGGGTTCTAGCTGGCTTGCATTCTCCTTTGATGTTGTAATACTGTTCATTGAACTTGAATGTGGGGTTTATAAGGCTTGTTTGCTTTTTTTCCCCCCTCCAAGATGTGCACCTTTTTTTCCCCTTAGGCTTATTTTTCTGTTTTGTGCTGTTATTTTTAATTGCTTCCGACTGGGAGGTGGGGCAGAGAGTGAGCTTTGCTTGACTCTGGCTCTCTTTGCTATTAGTCACACTTCCCTCAGAAGCCCCACACACGCTTTCTCTCTAGNATTTTGTTCTCCATGAACTATCTGACCCTCAGCTGTTCTCAGATCTGAACTGTTTCCTGGAAAGCAGGTGTGGGCCTTTGTTGACAAATTATTTCATCTCCTCTGGGTCTTAAATTATTCTTCCTTGCTCTGAAGTGAAAATTCAGTGAGTGTTTCCAGATACTATACTTGGGAGTCATAATTCAATTTCTCTTAATCTTATGTGAATCCTTCACCCTCAACCTACACTCCTCCTCCAAAGCACTGGTACCCGCACTTACTGCCATATTAAATTGGTTTCCTTGGCTCCACTGGCAACTTGCAAAATTCTGAATTTTCTCTGTGATAGGGTAGTGGGTATGGTTTCAATGGTGGGTTTTAAATTGAAAAACTTAACAATTACAACAGCCCAAATTCTTTGAGGATTGATCCTTGTGACAGACATACCAACGTGGCTATTTCTATATTTCTGTGATAAATTCTAAATTACTAGGGATTTCTCCCTGTAGTCCTTTAATTGTTAACTAGATCAATTTTTAACAGGTCAGTTTTTAACTGGATGTGGGCTTTTCAGGCTAGCTTTGCTTCAACGATGCTCATTCTTTTTTCTTCTACATCAGGTTCCCCTCTTCCTATTATCCTCTCCACATTTTTTGGTTCTCTACAGTGTTTAAAAGACCTACTTTAATAGCTTTATTTCCTTGACACTCATCATTTCTTCTTTATTTGCTGTTAAAGTAATAAGTGCACATTCCGTTGCACTTGCCTGAGAGTCTTGACCGGTCATGGGTTTCCCGCCATCTGGGTTCTAGCTGGCTTGCATTCTCCTTTGATGTTGTAATACTGTTCATTGAACTTGAATGTGGGGTTTATAAGGCTTGTTTGCTTTTTTTCCCCCTCCAAGATGTGCACCTTTTTTTCCCCTTAGGCTTATTTTTCTGTTTTGTGCTGTTATTTTTAATTGCTTCCGACTGGGAGGTGGGGCAGAGAGTGAGCTTTGCTTGACTCTGGCTCTCTTTGCTATTAGTCACACTTCCCTCAGAAGCCCCACACACGCTTTCTCCTCTCTAGCCTTTGATATACCACTTTTGAAAGGCCGTTGATTCCTGGCGTAAATGGCGTTCCGAGGAAGATGGGCTCGGGGTAGGGATGCTCAGGAATCCAGTTCTGTACAGTCATGAGCCTGGCCATCTGGAAGTCCCTTCTTGCTCAATGAAACGGAGTAAACATTGTCCATTATGAAATCTACCACGCAGGCTGCCAGGGACGAATGGGATCCCACCCAAAGCCAATCGCGGCTCTGACAGGGAAATTGGCTAGCACTGCCTGAGACTACTCCAGCCTCCTCCGTCCCTGATGTCACAATTCAGAGGCTGCTGCCTGCCTAGGAGGTTGTAGAAAGCTCTGTAGGTTCTTTCTGTGTGTCCCACAGGGCTCCTCGCGCCAGATCCCTGTCTGATGGCTTTTATGAAAAAATACCTCCTCCCCATTCTGGGGATCTTCTTGGCCTACTACTACTATTCTGCAAACGAGGAATTCAAACCAGGTAAGTACCAATGTGTTTAATTTTGGAGGAAAAGATTTTAAAACCCAGGGATGGCTGGAGGAATCAATTTTAACACCCAGGGATGGCTGGACTGTTTCTGAGGATCAGAAGGAGTTCTTGATCCCCAGAGTTGCTGGACAAGACGGGACCCTGAGGTAAGACTGTACTTCTGTTTATGGGGTGTGAGGAGGTTAAAAGATTGCTAAATAATCCATGTTTTATTTGGCACATTAGATTGAAAGCAATTTCAGATCTCCTTAAAAAAAAAAAGAAGAAGAAAAAGAAAATGAGGGTAATTCCAAAATTCACAACTTCACCAGATAATTGAGCTCTGTGAAAGGGTGGATAAGTGGGAAAAAAGAAAGAATTCTGGAGTTGATGACTAAATAGAAGTGAGAGAAAATCCCTGGAATCTCTATGAGCACATGTGTTTTGATGACTTTTTGAATTTTATTTCAGTTGAGCAATCGGATGAGTCCAGAAACGTCTGGAACTCCAGTGTTTTAGCTAAACTCTCTGTCCATAGGGGTTTTCAAAAAGGGCAGCAGGGAGACTTGCTTTTGAGCCACCAAAGCAAATTCCCATTTCCGAAAATGTTGACGAAGGATGGGTCTGTCCCTTCACTGATTTATGCAGCTTGGCATGAGCTGATATGGGCTCATAACCTTCAGACACTGAGATAAAGCTCTCCACTTCTAGAGTGGGAGGAGGAATGTTGCTGCCATGTATGGTCCTCACTTCCTTTTGGGGTTTCCCAGAGATGCTTCGAGGAAAGAGAGTGATTGTCACGGGGGCCAGCAAGGGAATCGGAAGAGAAATGGCCTATCACCTGGCAAGGATGGGAGCCCATGTGGTAGTGACAGCGAGGTCAGAAGAAAGTCTAAAGAAGGTGAGGGTCCTGTGCCCACAGCCATATGTACCTCATGTGCCCAGATGCATTCCTTTATATGCTTGCATATACATGCCAACGCACAGAACTGGCACACTCAGACACAGATTCACACACAGAGGATTCAGACACCCACAGGAATACTGAAGTATGCTTTTAAGTGCTCCTTCTCATGCATACATATCTAGACACAAAGTTCCTGGGCTCTGCATGCTCACAGACATGCCCATTCACACACATTGACACATGGAGTTGCAGATATATAGCCATGTACTCAGACACCAGCATTCCAGTACCTACTCAAGAATTCACATTCCAGTCACCATGCAGACACACGCCCTCTTATATACTCAGACTCACAAACCCAAGGATACACAAATATGCACAAACCCAAGGCTACCCACACAGAAACTAGCACCCATATTAATCATGTGTTCAGAACCATCTGTTCACAGAGACTCATGAGCACAAACCATGGACTTAAACTCCAGTACCGTGATTTATCCGTCTCTAACCCAACCTTGTTCCAGACAGTATTTCAAACAGAGAACAAATGCTGCATCAGTTGCCTTTAATGACACACACGTACACACACTTTTCAGGGCTGTGAGCAACCTCTCATTTAAGCCCCCATTATGCCAAAGACTGCCCTCCCCAAAGATCTGCAGCCAAGACCGACGCCAGTTGCCACTGTGCCCCTACAGGTGGTATCCCGCTGCCTGGAGCTGGGGGCGGCCTCAGCGCACTACGTGGCAGGCACCATGGAGAACATGACCTTCGCAGAACAATTTGTTGCCAAAGCTGGAGAGCTCGTGGGTGAGACAACGTCTCCTCTCTCCTCTTCTGGACTTTGTCCTAGGGGTCACCAGGGAGCTTTTGAGACGGGGTGAGGGGAGGGACGGGTTATTAACCTCAGGTGGTTTCTCTCACCATAGCCATCTCTTGCAGGGGGACTTGACATGCTCATTCTCAACCACATCAGCTATACACCTTTGAGGATGTTTAGCAATGACATCCATCTCTTGCGCAGAAGCCTAGAGGTCAACCTCCTGAGTTACGTGGTCCTGAGCACGGCTGCCTTGCCCATGCTGAAGCAGACCAACGGGAGCATTGTGGTCGTCTCCTCCATAGCCGGTGAGTGTGCCAGGGGCCGGTGCGCAGGGCAGGAGCAGCCCAAGTGCCAGGGATGGTGGGTTGAGGGCTCTGCCGTGAACATGCATTTTGCCCATTTGCGTGCCGAGAAGGAACACAATAGAAACCAGAAGTTGAAATG
>SJYA01008554.1:5588-21826 GCA_006410615.1 Neotragus moschatus
TTGCCAACAAAGGTCCGTCTAGTCAAGGCTATGGTTTTTCCAGTAGTCATGTATGGACATGAGAGCTGGACTGTGAAGAAAGCTGAGTGCCAAAGAATTGATGCTTTTGAACTGTGGTGTTGGAGAAGACTCTTGAGAGTCCCTTGGACTGCAAGGAGGTCCAACCAGTCCATCCTAAAGGAGATCAGTCCTGGGTGTTCATTGGAAGGACTGATGCTAAAGCTGAAACTCCAATACTTTGGCCACCTCATGTGAAGAGTTGACTCATTGTAAAAGACCCTGATGCTGGGAGGGGTTGGGGGCAGGAGGAGAAGGGAACAACAGAGGATGACATGGCTGGTTGGCATCACCGACTCAATGGACGTGACTTTTGAGTAAACTCCGGGAGTTGGTAATGGACAGGGAGGCCTGGCGTGCTGTGATTCATGGAGTTGCAAAGAGTCGGACACAACTGAGCAACTGAACTGAACTGAACTGAAAGTATTTGGGTCCAAAATATCATCAAAGTTTTTAATAAAAAGAAAAAGGAACATCTACACTTATCAAAAACCAGGATTATACAAAAGCTGTAGTCACTAGGGTGGTGTGATATTGCCCCAGGAACCATCAAATAGGAAAACGGAGCAGAGAAATAGAGTCCAGGATCAGGTTCATATCTATGTAAAACAACATATGAGACAGTTGGCATTAAAATAAATGGGAATAGATTTTTCCACAAATGACAAAAATATTATACATTTGAGAAAATATAAAGACAGATCTTTACTTTGTAGTGTATGTATATATATATGTACCATATACAAAAATCTATTTCAGGTGAATTAAAAATCCAAATATGAAAATAAAACCTTTGAAACCCTTAGATTACATTGAGAGATATCTTTCATGATCTCATTATAAAGAAATTTCTCAAAGGACACAAAGATAACATATCAAAGAAAAATATCATGAATTTAACTATAATAAAAATTTTAAATTAGATGAACAAAAGTTATCCCTCCCAAAATATGAAAAGAGAGTCACTACAGGGAAAAAAAAAATATCTTCAACTTAACAAAGGATTAGTGGCCAACATATATAAAGAATTCCTACAAATCAAAGGGCAAGACACAGATAACCCAATAGGAAAAAAAAAAAAAAAAAAAGTGGTGATTCACAAAAGTGGAAAAACCAGAAGAATAAACAATGTGGGAAAAGGTGTTCAGGACTTCCCTGTAAAGGCAGGTGTCCTTGATTCAAAATATGTCCAGAATCTGACCTCTACTTCCACTGCTATCATGCTCATGGGAGTCACCATCACCTCTCACCAGAAGTTGTTTTGTTTTTTTTCTTTTTTTTTGACGTGTCAGTTTTCATATTTTTATTTGCAAGTGACAGAAAAATCAACACTCACTGGCTAAAGCCATAACACAAACAAAACCACAATAACAAAAAGGAAATTTATTGGCTCACTCAACTGAAAATTCCAGGTGCGGCATAATCCTAGGACTCAAGCTATATCATTGAAAACCTGTTTCTCTACATCTCTCATTTCTGCTTTCCAACTTATTCTGTTCTACAGATCACAAAGAAGGCTACAAAATAGCCATCAATAGCTCATATCCATAACTTCCCATGTATAAGTTGGTAGAAGAGGGGGTACCTTCGTAATAGCCTCCCTAGGACTCTTCCTGCTCCCCTCTGGCCTCCATGATCTTGTTAAAATAAGGGTCAGCTCACGCTACTCCTCTGCTCCATCCCTCCCTTGGCTCCCATCTCAGAGTAAAAGCCCACGTCTCCCCCATGACCTACGAGGACCCACCTGCTATGAGCTCTCTTATTGCAGCTACTGCCTCCCGCCTTCACTCTGCTGCAGCCACAGCAGCCTCCTGGCTGTTCTGGGAGCACTCCAGTGGGATCCATTTAGGGATTCTGCTACGGTTGCTGTCTCTACTTAGAACATGCTTTTCCCAATATCCATTCCACACGCTAACTCCCTCACCTCCTGCGACTCTTTGCTCCATGCCACCTTGACATTGAGGCCTTCCCTGAGCACGTCATACAAAACTGCACACCACCTCCTGCCCTCACCCATCCCAGCCCTCTGGATCCCATTGATTTTGCTCTAATGTATTTACACACTATCTCCTTCAAACATACTACATAAATGTCCATGGTTTATAACAGCTGGAAGGCAGCTGTGCCAGGGTGGAGAGCTTTGTGTACTATGTTCAGTGCTGAGGACAGCAGCTGGCCCATAGTAGGCTCAGCAAACAATCACCTTTCCCTTCCTTTAAAGCCTGGAATCTTAAACCTGCCTCAAAAGTGCTTACTGTTGCAAGCACCAAAGGAAAACACTTCTAAAATAGCTAACACTATGTGTGGAACAGGTGAGGAGAGCCCCAGTTCCAGATGTGTATAAGAGACAGCTGACAATGGCATTCGAAGACGAATATCGGCTGCACCAAACACCGACCCTTCCCCAGAGGGACATCCGGGAGCGGTTGGATGAATTCCCCGAAGCGTGGGCCGAGCGAGACAGGGGGAACCGGCTTGGCTAGGCACCGCCCTCCTGTATAGACACGTATATCTCAGGCCAGGGTGTAGCCCGGGCTTTGGGGGCTAGATGGAAGCTGCACTGTGCCTATAANGATGTCAGCGGGGCCTCGGACAGCCAGGACCACAGTGCCCGCTTCACCAAGTGGCACTGACTGCACTCTTTTGAATTCTTATTTGCTACCTTAGCTCAGGTAACTCAGCAACAGACACTGATTTTTCACAGTTCTGGGGACTGGGAAGTCCAAGATCAAGTTTCCAGCAAGTTCAGCCTCTTCCTGGCTTATAAATGGCCACCTTCTCGCCATTCCCTCATATGTCCAAGAGGGCAAGCTCTGGTCTCCCTTTCTCCTCTCACTTGGACGCTAATCCATCACAAGGCTTCATCTAAATACAATCACCTCTCAAAGGTCCCACCTCCCAATACCATCTGTTGAGGGTCAGGGATTAAACACATGAATTTCAGGTAGATACACACCTTTACCCCATAACACTCTCTCAATGGGTTTCTGCACAGAAGTGTAGAGGCCCACAGAGCTGTGATCTGGCTGTTGGCACTTCCTCTGCTGAGCTCAGGGTCTAATGATGCAACATCTTCTCCAGTGTGGTCAATAGATGAGAGGGGGTCAGGGCTATTCCCGGTCACTCTGCAGAGTAGTTGAATCCCTGCCCCAACTCCCTTGGCAGTACAATGCAATTATACATTACACACAGATTGTAGCAGGACCGGGCTCTGTGTGGATTTGGGATGCCATCTCTCCCACATCACAATCAATTTGTTGTCTTCTTCACCAGGACACAGAACCATGGCGCCCTGCAACTGCGCTAATCAGAACTCCTGTCTCTAATCCATCTCCCTCTCTTATTTGTCACAGTCACATCCAGCGCGGGCTGAGGTTTCCAGCTGGAATGCTGCACCCTTGGATGAATGGACTAAAATGCAGCCCAGCACTGCCAATGGATTCCCAAGGGTAAGTGAATTTTGCATTTTCTCAGAGAGTGATTTCCAGGAATCATAACTTGGGGTCACGCCAGCTCTAGAGGAGGCGCCAAGGCCTGGGCCGAGGCCCGACGTTTTCACTGACCCTTTCCAGACTGAGCTGGGTCAGCCAGAGACCATGGAGGTGGCCTCCCCTCAACCTCACTCAGGAGGCAACTGCTATCACGATCTGTCTACCCAGCTCCTCTAAGCCTGACGTTGGCTTTGCAGTTTGGGTTTAATGGAGGTAGGTTGAGTTCAGAGAGCCCTGCTGTTAACGAGTCCTGTGTCAGAAGGCACTGTGAGGTGTCCCCCTGGTCTCACAATAACTCTGTCCCCCATCTGTCACAGAAGGGCACAAGTCCCAGAGAGGCAAGGGTGAAAGGCTTGGTCACCCAGCAAGGCTGCATCTGAACTGAGATGATGCCTCAGCACAGCCATTGTCAGAGAGTAGGGACCCCAGATTTCTCCCACATCCCATCCTCTCTCCTAAGTGCATCATTACTTGGGGATGACAGGAGAGGAAGGTGTCAAGCAGGGTGCACACAGGCAAACAGCCTTCTAGACAGTGTGCAGAGCCGGGCCCAGCCAGAATGCTCACAGGTACGGCTGACACAGGAGCAGGGAAAGTGCGGGGCTTCCTGACCCTGGGCGTGGAGGAAGGATGCTTTCAAGCTTGGATAAGAATGAGGGCCGGTGACAGGTCCAGAGGTGGAGGAGAAAGTGAGGGCCCCCAAGATGAGCCAATTGCTAGAGAAAGCTGAGTTGCTAGAGAACCCAGAGTTAGGTGAGCCCCTCAAGAACCCAGAAAGCTGTGGCTCTAAGAGGGAGAGGCCGCAGTCTCTCCAAGGTCTAACCCCTATGAACCTTGTCCACCTCAAGGTGACCTGTCATCATCACTCCTTGGGGATCCCACTCTAGGTAGGAAAGGGATTGGGAAACATGGCATTACCAGGCTAATGATTCCATCAAAGGAGCTGAAGAGACAGGGAGAGGGGCCACATCTGGTGGGAATGGTGAAGGGAGTCAGACCAGGGCCTGAGCACAAGATCCCCATCAGACCTTCCCCCTCCAACCAGGTGGCACCTGAGGCACCTTCTGCTGTGAAATTGGGGTCCTCCACTGGCCTAAATCACTGTGGACAGTGATTGCAGCCACAAATTTAAAAGACACTTGCTCCTTGGAAGAAAAGCTATGACAAACCTAGACAACTTATTAAAACACAGAGAAGTCACTTTTCTGACAAAGGTCCATAAAATCAAAGCTATGGCTTTTTCAGTAGTCATGTACAGATGTGAGAGTTGGACCATAAAGAAGACTGAGCTCCAAAGAATTGATGCTTTTGAACTGTGGTATTGGAGAAAACTCTTGAGAGTCCCTTGGATGGCAAGATCAAACCAGTCAATCCTCAAGGAAATCAGTCTTGAATAATCATTGGAAGGACTGCTGATGATGCTGAAGCTCCAATACTTTGACCACCTGATGTGAAGAGTTGATTCACCAGAAAAGATCCTGATTCTGGGGAAGATTGAAGGCAGGAGGAGAAGGGGTAACAGAGGATGAGATGGTTCGATGGCATCACCAATTCAATGGACATGAGTTTGAGTAAACTCTGGGAGATAGTGAAGGACAGGGAGTCCTGGCATGCTGCAGTCGATGGGATTGCAAAGACTCAGACATGACTTAGCGATTGAACAACTGACCAAATAAAGAGATGACTTTTCCATCACTTTATCTTTGCCAGGGTGCACAGGAGGCCCCTGTACTCACTCAGGGGATAGCCCTGCCCCAGCTGGCAGCTGGATGGGTCTCCAGGGCCCTGGAGTGCTGGGCTCATCTCACCCCTCCTCCCATCACATGGTTGAGGGAGCTGCCTGAGATCACAAGGCAGGGAAGGCCCTGGCCCAGGACCCAGGCCCCACTGTCACACTTGACTCCCGAGTCTCAGAATTAGACATGGTCCACTTTTAAGCTCTCTGGTTCTGAAGTCTGAGTTCTCTGCAAACAGCCAGTATATGTGGCACCAGAGGGCAGCCCTGGGCAAACACTGGTCCTACCCCTCCTGTGCTGCCTTTGGGTCTGGACTGGTGCTGGCCTGGCCAGCATCACCCCAGCTGCTGCACCCAGCCCCAAGACTAAAATGAGCACATCGTTCTTGCCTGAGCTAGTTAAGAAGTCACCGTTGCATGTGCCAGAATTACCTTATCTTTGCACAGCAGACATTTTTACAGGAAACTTTGAAATGCTTTTCATCCATCAAACTGCCAGGGTGCTGCACAGAGAGCCCCACTTTCTGGAGCTTTCATTTTAAGCCTATTTCCAATGCACCAAAATGTGAGTGGCCCTGGAAAGCTCCCCTCAGGCCAAGCATTGCAGGCTTCAGGGGCCAGAGGCTCAGACCCAAGGGGCTTTGTGTGGGGACCCCAAGAATGGTGTGGTCTCAGGATCATGGATTGTCAAGTGACCTCTTCTTTTGTTAAAATTCTGGCCCTAGTATCTGTGATCTTGGGCAAGTTACTTTACCTCACTGTGTTTTAAGCACTTCATTTGTAAAATGGGGATAGTCTAAGTGAAATGATGCATGTAAATCATGTGAAGATAAATAAATAATGATGTATGTGAATAACATCTGAAAAGCCCATGGTCCTCAATAAAAGGGAGTAATACTCCAGATCTTGGTCCCCTCGGGTGCCATAGCAAACTCCACATGCTGGGTGGTGTAAACCACAGGACTACCCCACCGCCTGGAGGTCAGAAGGCCATGATCAGGCGCCATCATGGTTGGTGTCTGGTGAGACCCTCTTCCTGGCTTGGAGATGGCTAACTTCTTGCTGTGTCCTCACATGGCCTTTTCTGTGTGTTCAGAGACTGAGAATGAGAGAGGACACTGGGGTCCCCGACTCCTCTTATAAGGACACCAGTCCAGGATCAGGGCCCCACCCTTATTCTCTGTCTCTAAAAACAGTCACACTGAGATTTAGGGCGTCAACACCTGAGTCAGGAGAGAAGGGGAACATAATTCAGTTTGTGACAACTGGAGTCCTGAAGATAGTCATTCAGCCAATTGGCCAACGTGGGGTCCCCACTGGATGTTCAGCATCAAGACACCATGAGGACAAGAAAGAGTGGCATCTTTGGGTTTAGGATCTACTGAATCCATGTTCTCCATTTTCCAGTGGGGCCAGAATTCAACTGTTTCATAGCATGGAAATCCAGGGCCTCCCATATATAGACACACATATGGGCAACATCCATGCAGCAGCTACAGCCCCAAGCTCATGCTCTTGCTCCTCAGGCCAACACTCTCTGGGCCCCTGAGAACACACGTGCCCCCTCACTGCACAACCTCCATGCCAGGATGACATGGAAGGTCATTCTTTTCCATCAGCAAGGGGGTCTAGTGAGCTGAGTTCTCCTTGTATTTCAAGTATCCGTTTGCACACCAATGATATTGAATGGAGAAGCAAGAGGGAGAGACATCTCAAAGTGACTCTGCTGAAATTTCCCAGACAAGCTCCACCAGCCACTCTAGCCCCACCGCTGGAGGCTATCACTGATGGAGCCCTACCAGTTCCTGGAGCTACACATGCCTCTGCAGCAGGGGTTATGCGTGTGAAGTGTTAGTTGTTCAACTGCGTCCAACTCTTCATGACCCCATGGATTGTAGCCTGCCAGTCTCCTCTGTCCATGGAACTCTCCAGGCAATAATGCTGGAGTGGGTAGCCATTTCCTTCTCCAAGGGATCTTCCCAACCCTAGGATCAAACCCGGTTCTCTGTCTGAGCCTCGAGGTGTAGATGGTATTAACACCATGTCTTGAATATTCATTGGAAGGATTGATCCTGAAGCTGAAACTCCGATACTTGGCCACTTGATGCGAGGAACTAACTCATTGGAAAATACCCTGATGCTGGAAAAGATTCAAGGCAGGAGGAGAATAAGATGGTTGAATGGCATCACCAACTCGATGGACATGAGTTTGAGCAAGCTCTGGGAGTCGATGATGGACAGGGAAGCCTGTGTGCTGCAGTCCATGGGGTCGCAAAGAGTCGGACATGACCGAGCAACTGAACTGACTACCTGACCAACCAGACAAGGCACAGAGCAGGTTTAAAAGGTGCAGAATTCACACAGCGGGACCCTAAGGCCACTTGAAGGGAATAAGGGAGCACCTAGAGCTCAGAGGGCACTCTTTCTGGTGCTGAGAAGGGAAAGGAGAGACCACCGTGGGGGAGAGACAGCTGTGGATGACTAGAGAGGGCAGGAGTTAGGTACACCAACCTGATCATGCCCTTGTAGTAAGCCCACTCCCTGAACTGTGAAGGTAGTTCCAAGGAAGCCAGTCACTCCCAGAATGCAGCCAGGAAGGGCACTAGGCTCCTTCCCTTCCTTGGTCCTTGGTCCCAGCTGGGTTGCTGAGGAGGCAGATCATAAGGAGTGCCTGAGTCCGCCTCCCCTCACTTACTCAGACACAGCCCAGACCTTGGAAAAGGAAAACGTCAGCATGACAGCGCCACTGTGTGCATCACCGTAACTGAGCAGGACCCTACAAGATCTCCCCAGGATAGACCCCCACCCATGTCCTCCAGCTGTCTTTTGTCTGTAGAAAACCTTTAGTCAAAGAATAAACTTAATCAGAAAAGTAAGAAAATGAAGAAAGGAAAGCAGTCACGCAAGACAAAGTAATAATACTTTAGCCATCATACAAAGTCAAGGATCTTTAGTTCTTCCTCAAGGACTATAGATAATATTCTGGAACACATCCTTTGAGCTGTTTTGAAGATACCGGAACACCACCAGATAAAAGAAGTTAACTGTATGCTGCCCACAAGCACATAGATCCCAAACAGGTTGGAACCAACCAGAAAGCTAATGATGCTCACTCCCAGTTAACTCACAACCATCCAACGAAAAGCATGTTCACGAGCAGTGTACACCCTGTTCTTTGAACACGATAAGACTGCTCACTATCCCCTCCAGGATGGGACACACAGTTCTGAAGGCATTAGCCCACTGTGGCCCCCTTTGCCTGGAAAAGCAATGAAGCTCTTTTTACTTCACCCAAAACTCTGTCTCTGAGATTTAATCCATTGTGCATGTGTGCCTGGTCAGTCGTGTCTGACTCTTTGCAACCCTGTGGACTGTAGCCTGCCGGGCTCCTCTGTCCATGGGATTTTACAGGCAAGAATACTGGAGTGTGCTGCCATTTCCTTCCGTCACCTGAACACAGAGGCCAAATTTTGGCAACATAATTTTAGAATACAAAGGCCTTGGGTCTGCAGGAGTAGACCTCTGCCCACCCATTCTCCAGCACTGAGGTTTATCATGTCACTTCAGAGATGTTTACATCCCTAAGCCATACCAAGAACTCTTGGGCATATTTTAAACCTTGTCTAAACGGCCTGAGACCACCCACAATCTTCTGCAAATTGCTTCGCAGTTTTTCATAAAACTTTTCTGAGACAAGTGGCTAGCAGTTGGAAGGTCTTGGAACTGAAGCCTTCACTTCGCAGCGTGACCCATGTCAAGTTACACAGCCTCCCAGCTCCCCTCCTGCAGCAAGCAGCGCATCCTCAGGAGTAACCACAAAGGGGCAGGTCCTCCCTGAGCTGAAGACACATCATCAAGTTGTCATCAGGATAACAGCAGAGAGTTAGGGGATGAGTGCGTCTCTCACTCCTCACTGGGCCCCTCCTCTCCACCTGGCAGTCACAGGGTCCTGGCTGATGGTCTCTACCACCTGTGCCCCCTCCCCACCTCTACCCTTTGAATCCACTGTCTGTCACCAAGACCCAACTAGTGCTTTGCAGGGAGCAGCCTCATGAGCATGTATGTGAACTGACATTGCATCCAGAGAGCATTTCCCTCACCACGGCCTTGGCACAGGGCAAGATGCATGCGGAGAGACACGCTGCTTATCCTCACAGGAACCTCACAAAGCAGGGACTGCTGACTCTTTCCTGGGTGAGCAGAACAAGGCCAGCGTGGCTACAGCCAAGACACATGATTCTGTAGCCTGCCCTCCCTCAGCCACAGGGCAGAGAGAGAACCTTCTAACTCCTGCTTGGCAGGTAGGAATTTAGAGATTTCTGCTCAGATGATAATTCCTTACCAATTAGCAGAAAACTGTGGAAGGATGGTAGAAAAATGAATTTTAATGAAACATGAAATGCAAGATCCCTTTTGTAGAGGACACTTGCTGATGCCCTCTTGGCATCGCTCACCCTCCCACCTCCCAACAGCCCTGATCCCACTGAGCCACCCTGGGGTCTCAGGGAGGCAGCACCTCTGCAGCCTCCAAGCACAGAGCTGGCCTTCTGGGCTGAGCCAGTTCCAGCACCCAGTCATGGGAATGGAGATGGGCTAGTGTCACTGCTGGTCCAGACGGTAACAGCAATGGCTGGGAGCGCCAGAACCAAGGCTCCTCTAGTTGGACGTCAGAAGACTCAGGAGCTCAAGAAGCTACAGTCTGCCATCTTGGGACCTGATATGAAGCACTCATTTGTTAAATCTGACATTGTGGAAAGCAGCATGGGGAAATGAGCCTTTTGACACTTCTAAGCCACTGGAACAAGCCTCACCTGAACCCATGCTAGTCTGGACTTCTCATTTGAGTTAGTCAAAAAAGTCTCTCTGTTGTTTCAGCTAGTTTGAACTGCTTTCATGTTGCTCATGATCAAAAAGCACTCCAAAAAGACACACTATTAAACATTTTTAAAGAGTGACAGGAATAACTCCACACTGGCATACCTTGGGGTGGAGAATGGAGACAGAGAGAGAAACAGAGAAATTCTATAAACAAATTGATTTTTATTTAAGAATTGCACAAGTCAACATTTGCAGGGGCAACTCTCTAGATCCTAGAAAAAAATTGGGCAGTGTGCAAATTTGATTTGAACAATTGGGTAAATATTCATTCAGCTCAGGATTCTGCAACCCTTCTCTTCAGGAAGGGTCAAGCACATGTTTACCCAGCCCTTGATCTCTACACTCAATAACCCAAGGCATTCTATCAACAGCCTCTCCAAGCTCAGACAGAGAGGAGTCAGGGCACTGACCCTTCTCAGGGACCCCTCCTCTAGGCTCCATTAAAACCCCTCTAGTCATCTTTCCTCTACCAAAACATGATCTCTTCAGAATGAGAAATGTACTTTACAAGCTTCCCAAACTCATCTTTATGCTATAAACTTCTTGTGCTGAGTCCTTCTCTTCCAAAAAGCCAAGCTCTTACTATTAAAAATCTAGGCTTGCAACACAGTGTCCCTGCTACGTGTTTTAGAATATTTTGAAATCAAAGTCAAACTGTGGCTCTTAGTATATTAGTGAGCATTTTCCAGAAAATGAACCAATAGGATGTGTTTCTGTCTGTCTGTGTCTATGTGTGTGTGTGTATAAGTGAACTGAAGTGAAGTGAATTCGCTCAGTTGTGTCCGACTCTTTGCGACCCCGTGGACTGTATCCTACCAGGCTCCTCCCTCCATGGGATTCTCCAGGCAAGAGTACTAGAGTGGGTTGCCATTTCCTTCTCCAGGGGATCTTCCCGACCCAGGGATATTATAAAGAATCAGCCCATGTTTTGTTGCAAGAAGGGGGATCCCTTCTAGGGCCTGAAAGTGGGCTCTTGTCTAACACTCAGAAATGAATTGTCCGAGGAGATACAGGTGCTGGCGAAGCAAGAGATTTTATCGGAAAGGGCACCTGGGCAGAGAGCAGTAGGGTAAGGGAACCCAGGAGAACTGCTCAGCCTCGGGTTTTATGTGGCGATGGGGTTAGTTTCCGGTTGTCTCTGACCAGTCATTCTGACTGAGAGTCCTTCCTGGTGGTGCACATGTTTCTTAGTCAAGATGGATGCCAGTGAGAAGGATTCTGGGAGGTGGTTGGACATGTAATGTCTCCTTTTGACCTTTCCTGAGCTCTTTCAGTTGCTGGTGGCTTATTAGTTCCGTGTTCCTTACCAGGACCTCCTGCTGTAAGACAGTTCATGCAAATGGTTACTATGGTGTCTGGCCGGGGTGGGTGGTTTCAGTCAGTGTGCTTCCCCTAACATTATCATGGAAGCCGACAAGTTCCCCGATCTGAAGTTAGCAAGCTGCAGACCCAGGAGTGCTATGGTGTAGTTCCAGTCCGAATGCCAACAGCCTTGAGACAGAGGAAGAGCCAATGCTTCTGAGTCCAAAGGCAGGAAGAACTGATATCCCAATTCAAGGCAGTCAGGCATTTACATTTTTGTGCTGTTCAGGTTCTTGGCTGATTGGTGACAGCAACCACATGGGGAGGGCAAGCTGCTTTGCTCAATCTTCCAATTCAAATGTTAATTTCAGCTCCCTCACAGACATACCCAAAATAATGGTTAACCAAACATCTGAGCACCCTTTGGCCCAATCAAGTCGACATTGTAAGATTAACCACCACATGAAATTCCAGGCTGTATCTGCCTCTATGCACAGGAGGAAGGGCACACAAAAAAGCAGCCTTTTCTAGGGGATATGGTACAAAGAGCTTGTGTAATACAGCTAATGTTGCCCTGCTCCACTGAAATCCATCTCCAGGTTTTTATTAGCATGTTTTCCCCAGCCATAAATTCCCTCCTTCCTCTTTGTGGTTACCCTAGCCTTACTGACCACTCAAGGTCCAGCAAGATATATACACCTACTGTCTGAATCCCCCCTCCCCAGAAAAGCTGCAAGCAGGGCTGATTGTGGGAAAGAGGGTAGTCTCTGCCCAAAGCTGGGGGTGAACTGAAGATCGGGAGTCAGTGTCCAGCTGGATCCTGATGGCAGATGGGGCAGGCTGATGTAGACCAATAGCTGGGTGCTGGGGCTAGGGGGAGAGGAGAAGAGAGTAGGAAAGGAGAGCCCCAGGGTAGCCACGGGCACCCCCTCAGGCCTTCCTTGCTCCACAGCACACACTTCTGGGTGAGGCAGGAGACAGATGGCCCCAGGCTAAAGCAGCTGTAGTTTGTGCTCTGTGGACAAATACTCCAGGATGAAGATAATAGCAGGAGGGGAGAGGAGCTGAGCCCTGCCCTGCCCAGATAAGAGATAAAGAGTCCACATAGTTCTCATTCTTGAGGTTGAGAGAACCTTCCAGACTCCACACACACAGAAAGGCTCCTTGGGGGATCTAAAAGGGAGGGGATGCCACCTCATAGTAAGAAGTGTCAACCTTCCAACAGGCCTCTGTGCTAGAATATATCTTGACTAAGAGATGCGTGCACATCCATGGGAGGATCCTGAGATATGCCATAAATGGACTCAGCAAAGCAAAATGGCCACAGGAAACCAGAAGAAATGCCCCATATAAATGGTTCAAACTACCATGAGGGTGCTACTATCTCTCTGAGACCCTTCACTGTCCCCACTTCTGTCCCATGTGAACCTATTCGTATACTTTTTTCCCTCCTAATGAACACTTTACTTGTTTCACTACTTTCTCTTTATGGAATTCACTTCTACAAAACCAATGGGCCAGGGCTTTGTCATTGGCCACCCCTGGAGAAGGAAATGGCAATCCACTCCAGTACTGTTGCCTGGAAAATCCCATGGACAGAGGAGGCTGGTAGGCTACAGTCCATGGGGTCGCAAAGAGTCGGACACGAGTGAGCGACTTCACTCACTCACCTCACTGGTCTAGTGGCTAGGATTCAGCACTCTCACCACCACAGCCTGACTTCCATCTCTGGGTGGGACTCAAAATCCTGCTTCAAGCTGCTGCAGGTCGAGGCCACCCAAGATCATGCGGACTGGATGCACCCAAGATGATTTTGCCTCCTTCACCCACCAGGCGGACTTGCACACACCATTTCTCTGCCACCAGCAGCCTAAGACACAAACCTGGCCCGTCCTGCACTGTTAGAGAAGACAAAAGGCACTCATTTAATGGGCTGGGCCAAGGGTAATGGTTATCTCCACTGCCAGTTGCCCCCTTCCCTGTGAAACGAATAATGTACCATAAGCACTGCTCAGAGGCAGATAAAAATAGCTTTGAATCAAAGAGGTAGTTTCCTTATTTTGTCTCCAAGGACAGATCAGAGGACTGGACTGCATGTGGGCAAATCAGTTTTTCCTCTTGGCAGGAGTTTAAGTGCTTTTCCTCCACAAGCACGGAAAAGTCTGCCAATGTCGATATCTGAAGCTGAGATAATAGGCTGGGGCAGTGTTTTATCTTTTCTTGACCCACTCCCGGCCTTCAAGGTCTCTGCTACCCTTCTGTAGACAGACACGCTAAGCCAGACATAACAGCAATAGCAGAGAAATCCCCCAGGCCTGCCAGACTGATGCAGCTACATAACGATGATCATTGCTTCCACAGCAGACATCTGCCTGACATTCTGCAGACCCATAGCAGCAGCCTCATTTTACAAGTGGGGAAACCGAGGCTCAGAGAAGCCACATTATTTTGTTAAGGATCAGAGCTTAATCCAGTTACCCTCAAAGCTTGAAGCATTTTAGGACTCTGCAGACGTGGGATTACAATCCAGGGTTTGCCTCCTAACTCTTCCTCTTAAAAGCTTGGTCTCAGAGATTCAGACTCTTCATCTCTCTGAGCCTCAGTTTCTTCATCTGTAAAATGGGAGTCAAAACTGCTTCCAGAGCTGTTTGCAACTCTAAGGAGATCACGTAAGAGTTTTTAAATCTGCAAATTGACATGTAGATACTAGTTGTTGTTATTCTTTTAATTGAGCATTTAATGCACACAAGGCACTGCTCACCAGGCCCCTAAAAGGCAGGTACTATTAATATCTCCACTTTGCAGCTGAGAGATAGAGGTACAAGAAGGCTTGTGCACAGCTAGAAGGAGGTGAAGCCATCATCCAAACAGAGGCAGCTGGCCCCAGAGCAGGCACAGTGAAGTCTAAACAAGGCGATGGTTATCCCAGATGTATTTTCCTGTGCTGAAGACTGTTAGGGGTGATAGCACCTTTGCAAGAGAATCTTCACCTCCCTTCAAATTCTCCCAAAGGTCTATTCTGTTCTCTAGTACAATCTTCAGTCTTGGGGAGATAAAAAGATCTGATAAAGAAGTCACACCAAGGTGGTGCTGCTGATAACGGCTCAGTCTGTAACCAGCACTGTGTTTGCATTCAAATCAAAGCCTGGAGGGACCATGTTTAATTCAAAGGGCATAATCTGAGCAAGACAAGCAGAAGGCAGACAGAGGGTCAGTGCCCAGCCAACCACCTCTGCAGCGCATCTACTTTTTNTCACACCAAGGTGGTGCTGCTGATAACGGCTCAGTCTGTAACCAGTACTGTGTTTGCATTCAAATCAAAGCCTGGAGGGACCATGTTTAATTCAAAGGGCATAATCTGAGCAAGACAAGCAGAAGGCAGACAGAGGGTCAGTGCCCAGCCAACCACCTCTGCAGCGCATCTACTTTTTAGCCCAGCACCCCTCTCAAGGGGGCAAGGAAGGGGACAGTAGGGGATGGGGGGCTTCTGGAGAAGACTTTTGCTCACTAATGTGGGCACTCACCCCATCAGTACATTGGACTGGAGAGCAAGTCCAAGTGCACCTTGGCCCCACACCAGCCCTCTGGTACCTACTCCAGGGCAAGGATGTGGGAGGGGCCTGAGCAAGCCAGCTGTGCCCTGGGGCAGAGTCCCCACAGATACAGCTCCTAGCCCTGCCCCCAGCTGCCCAGTGCTGGGGAGAGGGTCCAGAGCGTTCCTTCCCTTATAATTGGCACCAGGGCCTCTCACCTCAGGTGGCAATGAAGGTTGGATGAGTTGCACGTGTAGTCATGGTTGCAGAGCAGATGATCACAGGTTGTCATTGCCCCCTCCGCCCCCATGCATACGCCTCCCCAGCACCCATGCTGCCTGCCTCCCATGAGCTCACACACCTCATGATCCTCTCAGTGCTGTGTTGAGTGGGTGTTAAGCATTCAGCCCAGTGGCTAGCACCTGCTCCCTCTTGCTTTTGACTGGAACAGATTGGGAAGTCCGGATGCCCCTACTCCCAGGCAGGCAGGGCCAAGGACCTGTATGCCCATAGAAAGGGATGAGCAGAGCTGAGCTCAGGATTTACCCAGAGGCCTGGAAGAAAGCTGTCTTTTAGCTGGACTTCCCTAAAGAGTGCTGAGGCTGGCCTCAAGAGCTGTCTTCTCAAGACCTGCATGAGGAGGAGAGAGGTGAGGAGAAGGAGCAGGGACCTCTTAGGAGCTATCTCATTCAGTTTGACTGCCGTAACAAAATACTACACACCAAAGCTTCAACAACAGGAACTGACTACACAGCCTGGAGATTGAAAGGCCAAGATCAGGGTGCCAGCAAAGTCTGGTGAGATTTCTCTTCCTGAACTGTTGCATGCTGTCTCTGATAAGGCACAGCTCAGCCCCGAGCCCGTGTGTTGTGGACTGAATATTTCTGTCCTCCCAAAATCTATTTCTTCAGACCTGAGTGTGATCATATTTGAAGACAGGGCCTTGACTGCATTTGGGTGTCAGAGGAGGTCATGAGGGTAGCGCCCTCATGAGGGGACTAGTGCCTTCATAAGAAGAGACACCAGAAGCTGGCTTTCTCCCTCTCTCTGGCCGCCCCCCAGCCCCCAGCTAAAAGGCTTCTGCTTCTCTCTCTCTTTTTACCTGGCCTGCTCTTACCTAGTTTAAGGGAGAGGAAAATTTAGCCTTTTGAGCTGTGGTCCACTGGAGAAGGAAATGGCAAGCCACTTCAGTATTCTTGCCTTGAGAACCCCACGAACTGTATGAAAAGGCAAAATGATAGG
>SJYA01008556.1:0-12624 GCA_006410615.1 Neotragus moschatus
GACCCTCAACCAAGCCAAAGCTGGGAGGCCAGCACTTTCCCCATCACCCCGGCAAGGGCCAAGGCCCCTCCTGCTGGGGACCCAGCTCTGGAAAACAGCTCCCAGTGCCCAGTGCTGACAGTCTGGGGACAGGCCACCAGGGCTGAATCTGGAGAACAGGAAAGTGTGCCAACAAAGCAGCCTGCTCCCCACATCCAGGCAGGACTGTGGACAGGAGACCCCTCTGCCTTTCTTGGCACCAGCCTGAGTAGAGCCAGTCCAGATAACAGTCCAGGCCAGCTGGGAAGAGGGGAAGAAGAAGGGTGTGTGCTCGGTGTGAGGGGTGGGATTGTGAGAAGGAAGCAGGATCATGCTCTGTCCGTCGTGACCACCAACCTCGCTGATAGTCTCCAGAGAACGTGATCATCACTGCAGCCCTGATGCAGGGCTAGTTTTAGTGTGCCCATTTTACAGAGAAGAAAACCGAGGTCTAAAGCAAATGAAGCTCTCAGGGTCAGGAGGCAAGGGGAGCAGCCCTGCACTAGCTCTGGGATCTCAGCAACTCCTAGCAGAGGCCATCCTTCCGGGGTGGGTCGCCTTGTTTCCTGTCCAGAGCAGGAATTGCTACTGATCCCAGATCTCTCCCATGCCAGCATCTCTGTTCTACCCTCCTGCCTGGTTTCAGAACTTCTATCATGGAGGGTCATAGATTTCAACCCCAATCCCCAAATGCCACATTTATTGAACACCCTGAACCGGGCACTTCACACACATTCCGTTTACTCTCACAGGCATCATCACATCATCATCCTATTTCATTGACGGGAAGACTGAGGCTCAAGGAGGTAAACATCGTGCACAAGAGCTGGAGCTCAAAAAGGACGGAACTGGATGAGAGCCTGGGTCTGGCACAAAGCTAGTGCCCTGAACCCTGTACCACATTCTCGCAGAGGATCCGTTTGGAACTTAAGTCTCAGAGCCCTGGGCACAGACTTGGGGGCACTCATGCCTGACCCTACTCTGACTGCCAGTGAGCCCCGGTCCTTAGACCGGTGGTCCCACATGACTAAGGACTTCTCAACCTCCCAGCCAGTGCCCCCTCTGCCTCACCACCCCGCCTCCCAGCTGCCGGTGTCGCCGGGCCTGCTCCGCAGGCTCTGGAGGTGAGAGGGCAATGAGAGCTAGGGACTGCAGAGAGAACACACATGCCCCACATGAGCTGCAGGAGGCCCCCTCTGAGCATCTCCCCAGACCTAAGCCTGCCTGTTTGAAAGAGTTCATGACCCAGATTCCAGTCTGTTCATTAAAACACAGAGGGACGTTGTATAATAGAGTCATCCCAGAGTCCCATCAGCTTGGATATTCCCAAAATCTAGACATCCCTTGCCTTCACCCTGCCTACACCATGCCTTTTTTATAAGAAAAAAATGTCCCTCACATTTCCAGAAGAGTCCTGGGGGCTGAGGGATCATCCTTCCCACGCTGCCCCACATCCTAACAGTGGAGCCTCAGAGGCAAACGCTCTCAGTGAAGCTGAGCTCTGGACCCACCTCAAAGCATCACAGCTACCAGGGAGGAGAAACGTGTGCATACAGACACATAGACACAGCCTATCTCACACATAAGCACACACCAACACATGCTAAAACACAATCGCACATACACAACACAAGGCAGGCGCTGCCACCCCATCAGAAGTAGGAAAAGTTAGCAAAAAAAAAAACCCAAATCCGGTTGCTCAGCCACCTAGCCACCTCCAGTCTTGGGCTGGAGATGCTCTGTGTAACGCACACTCTTCCCAAGTAAAAATGACAGAAAATCAACTAGACAGTCTCAGCTCAGACACCACCCCGCCAGTGGTTAGGATGGCACAGGGCTGGCCTCTGCTGCCTCTAGGGAGGGTCGGCAGGTACAGGCTACCTGGGGTCCAGTTCCTGCCTCTGTCCTCCCCCAGATCACAATGAACCTGTGAGGGGCAGGAGGAGGGAAGGAAGGCCCTGCGGGGAGAGAAGCCCTTCTTGGTGAGCCCCCACCCCTGACCCCTAAAGACACCCGGTGGACCGCTCCCCCAGCCCAAGGGCCAAGCACCCACCTGGCGGTAGCGGCGCTCCGAACACACCTTGCAGAGCCCATTGAAGCGGTTCATGACTGCGGGTCCTGCCTCAGCCGCCGCCCCATGAAAACCCGGCTCTCCCCACGGCAGTGGGAGCCCACACTGCGCCCCGTCAGCCTGGCATGACCGCCCTGGGAAGCCCGCCCCGCAGAAGAATGGCAGGAAATCACCTCTCACCTCCCCAGGCCCTGTCTGTGCTGTGTGCCTCTGCACGATAAGCCCGAAGGCTTCCTGAAACCTCCGAATGACAAGGAAGAGGGAGAGTTTTATATTAAAATTCCTGTCAACTAGTTAGTATTCCCCCGGCCCTGGCGGGGAGAGGGCGCCTTTGTTCTGGCTGCATTCTCCGCCATGGGCCACTTTGTGATTCCAGTGTTCTCACAAACACCCCTGGCTGGAGGAGAACCCAGGCAGAAAACACGGCCCACTCTGTAACAACGCCGCCTCCCCCTGCAAATCCCAGGGTCCTCAGTAGCAAACACAGGTAACTAACTCAGTCTAAGGACTTAAGGATGCTTGCGACGGGGTGGGGTGGGGTGAGGGTTGCACCCACACACTTTCCATGTCAAGACAGGGAATACAAAGCATTTGGAGTCTGCCTGCCACCCAGAAGGCACTTGAAGGTCAGTTTTCTCATCCATGTACGTGGGCTGCTTTAAGGAGCTGATGAGAAAACATCAGTCGCTCAGTCGTGTCCAACTCTTCAGCGACCCCATAGACTGTAGCCGCCAGGCTCTTCTGTCCATAGGTTTTCCCAGGCAAGAGTAGTGGACTGGACTGCCATTTGATGACAGACCATAAAGTCAAGTCAGGAAGGGATTTCCAGTCACTAGATCATCCCGCCTCTTCCCTTTACTGGTGAAGAAGTGGGGGCCTGGAGCTGTTGAGATGACAAGCAGGGGGAGATGGGGCTGGGATCAGAGCCCCAGTCTTGATCTCCAATTTGTAGAGCAGAGCCTGGGGAGTCGAGAGCCCCTTCCACCCACTTGAGGAAAACGACCCCGCCACTCACATCCTTGATGCCAGAGAGGGTCCCTCGGTCCAGCCCAGCTTCGGTTGCTGAGAGAGTGGGCAGGTCACCCCAGTTTCCCAGGTTCCATCATCCCATGCACACCTGTCGGGGTTCTCCCTGTGCCCTCACCAAGCCTCTGACAATCACCCCCAGCTTGCTGAGTCCTACGGACATCTCCGAGTGTACAAGCCCAGGAAAATCAGACACACCTCACAACAACGCATCTGTGTGCCAAGTCCGGCCTGAGGCAGGCCTCTCCCAGGCCACCTAGAAACCTGTAGCGCTGATGCCCATGCAGTTCCCATGAACCCCCAGGGAGGTTCCCAGGTCACCATCCTCTCTGTGCTCAGCATGTACGGAGAGGGGCCTTTAAGTTCCCCCACTGAAGCTAGAGGAAAGCTGTGACACTCGGCACAGAGCCACAGAAAACAGACCTGGCAAGTTATTCTAATACTGTACTATCCTATATGGTAGTGATCAGACACAAGTTCAAGTTGAAATTAAAATTAATTCAAATTAAGTAAAATATAAAATTCAGGTCTTTGGTCATACTAGCCAGATTTCAAGTGCTCAGTAGCCATAGGTGGCTAGTGGCTGCTGGCCTGAACATCACAGCTCTAGACTGTACATTGCATGAGGACAGGGACCTCTGAACTGTAGACAGCTATAGATCAGCACCTGGCATGAGGCCTGGCCCATGTAGATGTTCAATAAGTATCNATATAAAATTCAGGTCTTTGGTCATACTAGCCAGATTTCAAGTGCTCAGTAGCCATAGGTGGCTAGTGGCTGCTGGCCTGAACATCACAGCTCTAGACTGTACATTGCATGAGGACAGGGACCTCTGAACTGTAGACAGCTATAGATCAGCACCTGGCATGAGGCCTGGCCCATGTAGATGTTCAATAAGTATCTAATGAATGAAGCACTTCCCTGGTGGTCCTGTGGCTAAGACTCTGCACCCCCAAAGCTGGGGGGGGGGCGGCCAGGTTCAATCCCCTGTCAGGGAACTAGGTTCCACACGCCACAATTCAAGATCCCACATGCTGCAGCTGAGACCCAGCCCAGCCAAATAAATAAATATTTTTTTAAAAAAACCCTAATGAATGAATGAGTGAATGATTTGAGTAAATGAAACGGAAAATGTCTTAGAGATAATAATCCACCTAAATGTCACATGTTTTCACGGAAAACGTCACTGTCCTGTTTTCCCAACTAGGCCACTTGCAGGAGGCAGCCATACCTGAAGCCGTAATTCAGATGCCACCTCTGCTACTTGCTGGCTTGTGGCCATGGAGAGGGACCTAACATCTCTGAACCTTACGCATCCTGCCCATTTGGGGGATTGGTAGTTAACAACCACCTCAGAGGTGGCAGTGAGGGTCATGTTAGGGAACAACAGCGGGCCTGCTCAAGTGCTGGGAGCTTGTTTCTCCCTGTCTGAGTTGTTAGGGAAAACCAGAGATCACCTCCCATGGCTGGCAAAGAGACGGATTTGGATAAATATCCCAGAATCCCCATGGGAAGGTTCCTCTCCAGATTCGAAGCCCTAAAGAAGTGAGAACCCATCTCATGGTATCGGGCTCCGTGACACAGGGGCAGTGGGGGCCTAGGGGCAGGTGCCGAATCTGAAGGGGAGCTGGATCATAGCACCGGGTGGAAGCAAGGGTCTGAGGGGACCTCAGGAAGGAAGACTTGACTTCAAGAGACCGGAAGTCAGTATGCCCCAGACACCTCCATCTCCAGGGACCAGGGCCTGGCTCTCTCCCTACTCCTGCATCAAGCGTGAGTAACCTGAGGAAAGCACAGAAATAACCTCTTCAAAGTGCACAACTTCCTGGGTCTCCAAGCACCAAGTGACCTGGAGTCTCAGGCACCAAACGCTGCCTGGCTCAGGAGTCTCCTGGGCCAAGGGACTGACCAGAAGCAGGTTAGAGCCCAGAGCAGTGCTCAGGGCCCGTCAGTCCTGCCCAGGCTTGGGCCCACCTACCTTGAGTTTCTCCCCGTGCTCAGCATCCTCACCTCCCGGCATGCTCAACAGCGGTTCTGGAAGGTGACACAGCAGAATCAGAAAGTCTCCACTGGCATCTAAGCACCCGTCCCGCAGACCACCCTGAGGCCCCAGCCGGGTGCCAGGCCCACATGGTGGCCCAGGCCACTGCTGGCCTCCGGGGTGTGGCAGTGCCCCAGCTCAGGCCAGGCAGAGGTCAGGAGCCAGGTCTGTGTGCAGGAAGGGCAGAGCACAAGGCAGAAATCCTCAGGCCCCACAGCAGGGCCCACATGGCCTGTCTGCAGAGGTGGGTGCCCCAAGGTCAGCCAGGCAGCCTGTAGAGGGTCCTAAGACCACTGACCCTGAGGAGGGGGCCATGTAGGAAGGTCCAGAAGCCCAGCCTTCCATGATCTAGAGGCCAGGGGAGCTGAGCCACTTGGGGTCAGGCCACAACCCTCTCCAAGGAAAGCCCAACCAGAAAAGTAAAGGCATCACGGACATGAGGCTACATTCTAGCAGGTGCCCATGAGAAGGTCCTGGACCCGGAGTCTGACGGCAGCCTGGGGTGAGGTGACTCATGCCACAAAACACAGTGACCGATGCCACCATGCAGGAGGGGAGGCGAGCCCCGGGCCAGCAGAGTGTCTGGGCAGAACTAAGGGTGGTGAGCACGTACCTCTCAGGGGCCGCAGTCTCCGCCTGGCCACCTTCAGGTGTTTGGTCTGGCCCAGGGCCTCCCCCAGCAGGTAGTACCAGCCATTGATCTCCTGTCGTGAGAGAAGGCGTGACATTCTCAGAGAAGGCAGAGGGCATGGGGCAGGCAGCCACCGATCCGCTGAGCGCCTCCCTCAGGAGGAGAACCTCTGCAAAGACAGACACGCAAGCCTCCCTTCCACAAAGGGAGCTGCCATGCCTGCGCCTCCAGGAAGCCCTTCCTGAAGGCAGAGCTGGTCCTCCCCTTCGGTGAATTCCCACCGTCTCCTGTCCCTGAAGAACAAGTCAACTCACAGGCCCACCTCCCCAGCTATGCTGTACCAGGCTCTGTGATGTGCCTAGCACTGTTCCTAGCACACAGAAAGTCAAAGTGTTAGTCACTCATTCATGTCTAACTCTGTGTGACCCCATGGACTGTAGCCCGCCAGGCTCCTCTGTTCACGGGATTCTCCAGGCAAGAATACTGGAGTGGGTTGCCATTTCCTTCTCCAGGGGATCGTCTCAATCCAGGGATCAAACTCAGGTCTCCCACATTGCAGGCAAATTCTTTACTGTCTGAGCCACCAGGAAAGCCTGGTGCGCAGATGGAACAAGATAAAGGTTGACAAAACAGAAAGGAGAGAAGGGAGGGAAACAGGGAGCCTGAGACTCCTGAACAGGCTCCAGGTGGGGATGGGGGGACACCTCCACCCAAGAAGGAAAGCCAAGGCTGCAGTGAAGATATTTGGGACCCGCATGCAGAACAGAGTTCTCAGCCACCTACCCTGGACTTCACTTCCAAGACACAGAGCTGGGTGGCAGGATGGAGCAGGTCACCAGGACATCTCCAGGGATGTGCAAGAGGAGCACTCCCTTCCCTGCTCAAAAGCCTCCCGTACGGGGAGTGCAGTCCAAGTAGAGGTGGGTAAGGGTCTGGCCACCCAGAGACAAGGCCCTCCAGATCCCAGAGTCCTCACCTGCCTGAAGGAAAGCTCCACCAGGACACTCACTCCATCCCCGAGCACTAGCTAGGCCCAGAAACACAAGACCTGGCCCACAACATCAAGGGGCTCCTGGAACAGACCACGAGAAGCACCCAGCCTTCATCCTCCAGAACAGGGGCTGCTCTGAGCTCTGAAGGACCTATCAGTGTCCTTAGAGAAGACACTAGACTCAGAGCCTCCTGGGAAGACTTGGAACCGCCTAACAACTGGTCTCTGACATGAAAGAGCTAAGACGGGGGAGCGATGGTCACACAGGTGACAAACAGTGTGGTCTCAATGGGGTACCATCTCACAAACAGAAGCCCTGCCCCTGGGCTTCCAGACAAAAGCCTCCACCTGTACCAGCCCCGGCCTAGATGGCCTGACTCTGCCAGAAACTTCCCTTGGACCCACCTTGTCCGGAGTCAGGAGGGACTTCACCCCGAAGCTCATGCAGCCGATAAGTCCACTTTGTCTAGGAGAACAAGAGACGCTCGCATCAGCACCTTCTCATTGCACTATATCAAGAGGCCAACTGTCAAGCGTAACATAGGTTTGCCTGCTGCACTGCAGTTTACCAAGCATTTTTACCTGCATCGTTTCATTTGATCTTTCCAACTCTGTGGAGCTATTCTCTCCATTTCACAAAGGAAAAAACTTAAGCTGAGCTGATCCCCTTCCTAAGGTCACAGGATTTACAGTAGTTGAGCCCCATGGGAAACCCATTAGAGAAGCTCAGAGCTACCTTGGAGGTGCGAGTTGTTCTGGTGCTGTAGGTCTAAAGAGCTGGTCCCCACAGGGAATTTCAGCTCTCACATCAGCTGGTAATGCTGAATTCAGGAGAAAAGTGATGGGACCCAAAGCTCAAGAAGCTTTGTCTTGGGTCCAGGCAGGAGCTGGTTAGTGCTTGGACAGTTTCAAATCAAGGTTCAAACCAACCTGACACACAAAAGTTCCCAATACCAATCTGACTTGACTGCCAGCTGGGCAAATAGACATGAGCCAAGGTCAGGACTCATGGGAATGTCATGCTGTGTCGACAGGCTTGAGTTCAGCTGGATCCTACTTGACTAAGAGTAATTCAAAGTTCCTGAAAAATGTTCATCGCTGAGTTCCAACGTCCAACAAACAGGGACGGATTGATACTTGGCAGCTTTCAATAATGACAGTATGTGCTGTGTGCTTAGTTGCTCAGTCATGGCCGACTCTTTCTGACCCCATGGACTGCAGCCCGCCATGCTCCTCTGTCCTTAGGGATTCTCCAGGCAAAAATACTGGAATGGGTTGCCATGCCCTCCTCCAGGGAATCTTCCCAACCCAGGGATCAAACACAGGTCTCCCACATTGCAGACAGATCCATCACCGACTGAACCACCGAGGAAGCCCAAGAATGACAGTATAGATGAACATTACTGAAATGCAAAATATAATCCTGCTATTATGAGAAAAAAGCAAGTTTACAAATCTACAGATTAATGAGAAAGATGCCCGCCAAAATATTAACAATAGTTGTACCTGGTAGGTCGGATAAGAAAGGGTTTTGTTTTCTCATTTGAGTTTTTTAGCATTTTTAAATTTCCATAGGGAACAAGCGCTTCTTTCAGAATCAGAAAAAAAAAAAAAAAAAACAACCAACAGTATAAATGTATTTGAAAGTGTTCTATCCCCCCACATCCTTCTCTAGCCTAACACTAGAGTCGCTTTTTTTCCCCACCTCTTTCTTCTCTCTTAGCAGAAGTCAGTTCCCAAGTCATCCTGGGAACTCCAAGTCAGTTCCCTTCAGAGACAGGTTTAATATTAACAGCTATTAATCGAGAAACAACATAGGTATTAAGGCTGGAGCAGAAGGGACTTCTCTGATGGTCCAGCAGTTAAGGTTCTGCCTTGCAGTGCAAGAGAGGCGGATTCGATCCCCGGTCAGGGAACTAAGATCCCGCTGCCGCAGAGCATCTAACCCAGCACATTGCAACTAGAGAGCCCACATACTGCAACTACTAAAGCCTACACTCTCCGAAGCCCATGCGGCGCAGACCAGAGAACCTGTGCTCTGCAACGGAAGAGCCCACATGATGCAGTGAAGATCCCACAGGCTGCCATTACAACTCGACGTAGCCAAATAAATAGACAGATATTTTAAAAAATGAAAAGACTGGAGCAGAACCTTGATGGTTAACTTCAGTATCTGAGGGATCCACATGGATGAAGGAGTCAGCATGTTCTGGGGAAGGTGCAATTTCAAAGCCGAGGATGGAATGAACTAACTCCCTGGAGATGAGCCTCCCTGAAGACTGGGCTACGGTGGGCCTGAGCCAGTCCACTGAACCCCCTGAAGAGCCTGTCTGAGTCTTGTGCCCCAGAGCCTGCTCCCGGACTCCAGACCCAGAAGGTTCAAGGTGGGTTCTGGACACAGGGGTCTGGAGAAAGCCATCCAGGGGATCCTACAGGGCACCCACCCATGCCTGCCCCAGTGAGCACCAGAGGTCTACAACGTCTTTACAAATACATTTTGTTTGGATCCTCCAGAAAGGGTGGCAGTGGCCTACCACCCGAAAGTAAACACAATGGGTTCTCGCAGATAGCCAAGCCGAGTGAGGGGCAGGGAGGCAGGATGACTCCACTGATCCTTAGACCCGGCGCCCCTCCCTGCAGAGGCATGCTCAGCACCGGCCCTGTCTCACCAGCTGCTCCGTTCTGCTGCTCCTTACTCCCCGCACTCTCTTCCTGCCCCCCTTTCCTGCAGCCTGGGCTGCGCGTGCTCCCTCCCCCTTGCCAGCCCCCTCCCAGCTCACCAGGCCGGATTAATCATCTCCCCCTAGAGGACAGTGCAGTCACTCCATTAAAGCCACCCGTCCACATCCACCCCCTGACCCCCCACCAAAAACAAACCCTCCTCCCTCCTGGCGTGTGGCCAGGTCGGCACTAATGGAGGGGCAGCCGCAGTGACTAGCACGAATGGCAGCCACTGACCTGAGCTGCCCCTTCAGAAAATTCTTGTCAAGACTTTGCCAAAGTCCTCATCATGGATTTCATTCTGTTTGCCAACACATTCAAGAGCAACCCAGCTGGTATCCAGGTGCCCACACTGCTTTGCTGTACACTCTTCTTTCACGCTGGGTACGGCCGTAACTGTCTAAATCTCCGAGGCACGATGCTTTAGCTGTAATAAAGACTGCCTCTTCCTGCTCTTCAGTAAGTGGAGTTTCATCCCCTGGTGCTCAGAGAATGCTAAATGGTTGATAGCCTCCCATGAGCTTTGTTTCCTGTGAAGGGGCTTCCAATGATTTCATGATACTTCAGGCCCAGCAAATTGTCACAATCAATGTCCATAAACAGGAACCTCTAAGTGTTCTTCAATTAGCTACTCCTGAAGCCTGTTTTTAAAAACCTTTGGAAGAAGAAAGACTTCTTTTATGCACAACCTGAATACATGGCAATCTAATGGTCAGGCAATAAACTTGGGAACTGGTGATCGCCTGAAATTTCACTAGGCACAGTCTCAGGGGCCAAGACTTGGGTACTTTTGAAAGCTGAACCCTGAACTTGGTGAAGTTTTGACAAATGGATGAATCCATCATTCCCATGTTGGCAGGCACTGGGCAAGGAGCCCCAGCATTAAGGAAACAAGACAAACACTCAGGAATTTAAACAGCAGTTCAAGGCAGCAATACAAGGGATGTCACTAGACAGGGTGAGACTGACAGATGAGCTGCTGTTGCTGCTGCTGAGTCGCCTCAGTCGTGTCCGACTCTGTGCGACCCCGTAGACGGCAGCCCACCAGGCTCCCCTGCCCCTGGGATTCTCCAGGCAAGAACGCCGGAGTGGGTTGCCATTTCCTTCTCCAATGTATGAAAGTGAAAAGTGAAAGTGAAGTCGTTCAGTCGTGTCCGACTCTTAGCGACCCCATGGACTGCAGCCCACCAGGCTCCTCCATCCATGGGATTTTCCAGGCAAGTACTAGAGTGGGGTGCCATTGCCTTCTCCGGACAGATGAGCAGTGCAGGCAATAAATGCTGAATGCTCAGAGCAGCAAGAAGTGATTTAGAACTGAGACGTTCAAAGAAGGCCTAAGGATTTAAGCCAGAGAGAGGGAAAGGCAGAGCATTTCAGGCAAAGGAAACAGCTGGTACAAAGGCTCAAATGCCCATGGGGCATTCATGGGCAATAATACAGCTAGTCCTCCATATGCAAGGATGAGGAACCAATGGATATGGAGGACCAACTGTACTACACCACTTTATAAAAGGGACTTGAGCATCCATGGATTTGGCATCCACGGGGGTCCTGGAACTAATCCCCAGTGGATACGGAGAGATGGCTATACTCGGCTCAGTTTGTTTTTGAACACACAGTAGGAGACCTGCTAACAAAAAGAAAATGCATTATTTTAAGGGAATGCGCTTTACTTTTCTCTCCCAGGGGCCTTGAACTATTTCTGTTACAGACTTATCCCATTTAATCTCAAGTTATTTTGAATTTGATGACTTAAACTGCACACACATTTTCCCATTCACCTTCTCTTTCCTTGATCTCAGTCCCCATCTCTGGTCACAAGCTTCCTACTTTACGGTGCTGTACTTGGCACTGGCACGGTTTACAAAGTAGTTGAAAGAGCAGAGGGTACTAAGACAGTGTGCAGCACACAGCCTCTCCATCTGTAATTACTATCAGCATAAAAGCTTATGTTCTTCAAACGTATGTTGTGTGTGTTTTAGCTTGTTGTTTTTTTTTTTAACTTGGTGCCTACCAGTACAATTCTAAGACTGTTCTCTTACCACCAGTTCTGAAAACACCCTGATTGACACCGATACAGAAAAGGTTTGGCTTTGGAGCTTTTTATCACCTGTGTGAGCCAGTCAAGTGTACTATATCATGTGATTTGATGCCAGGCTACCTGGATTTGTGTCTTGTTTTCACCACGTGCTGGCTGTGTTACCTGGAGGAAGTTACTTAACTTCTCTGTGCCTGTAAAAGAGAAACATTAATAACGCCTACCTTATATGGTACTGTGAGGATACTGTGTCCACACAATAGATAATGATTAAGTATGCTTAAGGTCCACACACTTGGTGGACATGCAGTGCGTGACCAATGATATCACCCTGGGCAGGTTCCTTGGCCTTAGTAAATCTCGGTTTCCTCATCTCTGAAGAGACAGACAAAAGTAATTCCTACCTCTCAGGGTCATTGTGAGGATTAAATGAGATAATGTATGTAAAGTGCTTGGCACAGAGAAGGGTTCATAAATGTTTGCTTCCTTCCTTCTGCAATTTGTCCTTCACGCTGTTAAGCTGGATGTCCGTCCCTCAGAGACACAGTTTTGATCTGGGAGTGTTCAGCAGGGCAGGGGGTTCCGGCAATGGCTCTGCCTGTCCCCCGCAGCTCGGAGGCCTTCTCATTCAGAGTTGGATTGATAACCATGCCTCCCGCCCGCCGAGCCGGTCACTGTGGTGCTGGCACCTCGGGCAGGGCCATCTGTTCGGAAAGCAGGCCTGTCTGCGCCTGCTCTGTCCCTCTTTGAGCTTTGGGTTGGGACTGTGACCACAAGCTTGACTGTGTTTTGTTTAATAAGGAATCTCACTTTCCCAAAATAGGCAACAAGTGCAGACACTGCCTCTGTCACGCTGCCTCCCTGGGTGCTGACTCACTTTCCCCGGCCTCACTCTGCTTTCCAAAAACCGACAAGTGCGTTGCGGCCACTTCTCCAGCCAGCTCCGCCTGGCTCGCTCCGCTCCCGCTCCCGCAGGGGAGCAGCCGGAGCAGGGGAAACGGCAGCTCCCACAGTTTGGTGTCTGCCTCCGGCACCTGCTCCACTCCTCGCCTGTGTCCGCTGGGGCTCACCAGGCATCCTTCTGTC
>SJYA01008556.1:14845-31117 GCA_006410615.1 Neotragus moschatus
AGACGGCAGCCCACCAGGCTCCTCTGTCCCTGGGATTCTCCAGGCAAGAACACTGGAGTGGGTTGCCATTGCCTTCTCCACTGCATTCATGCATGCTAAGTCGCTTCAGTCGTGTCCGACTCTGTGCGACCCTACGGACAGCGGCCCACCAGGCACTAGTGGTAAAGAACTCGCCTGCCGATGCAGGAGACGCAAGAGGCGTGAGTTCGATCTCTGGGTCGGAAAGATCCCCTGGAGGAGGGCATGGCAACCCACTCCGCTATTCTTGCCTGGAGAATCCCAAGGACAGAGGAGCCTGGTGGACTGTGGTCCATGGGGTCACAGAATCGGACATGACTGAAGTGAGTCGTGATACTTGGCTCCTCTGTCTCCTCCAGGGCCTTCCCTTCCTCTGTCTATCCCTTTAAGACAGGATGCTGATGGTCCTGGGTACCGACTGTCTTCCTGGATGCTCTCAGTTGCTCGAAACTTCCCCCCTCACCTTGGTGGCCATGGCTCCCACATCTCCACAGGACTCTCTCTCCCTTGCGCTCCAGGTCAGCAAAGGCATATCTCCTACACAGCTCTCAGCTGGTTGCCCTCCAGTCACCTCCAACCCGCCCTATCCAAAGCTGCTCTCCCTTCCCTCCAGTGCATTTTGACTTCGCTAGAGACATCGCTGGCCACCCACGAGGCATCCTGGGCTTCTGCCACTGCGCTCACAGCCAGATCACCAGTAAGCGCTATTGGTCTAGGCTGCTAAATGCATTTGAGTCTGTTTCCTGCCTCTCTATCCCTAAATCATCTCTCTCACAGATCACCACAAGAATCTCCCAGCTCCTCCCCAAACTTCCCAAGACTTACCAGCATGATAGAGCTAAATACACCCCTGTCATTCCTCTGCTCAGCACCCTTCAGTATCGCCCCATTGCCAGATTCTCAGACACCAAACTGGCTGCATGAGGTCCACCCTGAGAACTTGTGTAAATGCAGATTCGTCGGCCCTGCCCTTGAAAATCTGGACTTAATCAATCTGATGTGTCACCTGGGAACGGAGGTAACATCACAAGCATCTCCAATGATGCTGATGCATTACCAGGATTGAGAACTACTGACCCTTTGGAGAAACTCACACTCCAAAGAAAAACCTATAGACTCATCCATTTAGTTTACGCCATTCTCTTCATCTATCTCCAGCCAATCCCTACTTTGTAATCAACCCTCCAGCAACATCAAGTTTGCAAATCCCGCCCCATGCTGGCCCTGCCCTCTGCACTCTACCCACTGAGACTGAAGACTCCAGCATCTAAATATCTGGGTTTCCATCTTGCCTCTACTGTTCACTGCCATGTGACCTTAGGCAAGTTACTCCCTTTCTTAGCTTCAGTTTCCTTTTCTGAAAACTTAAAAACAAACATGTACTTTCCTTAGAGTTGTCTTAAGAACTAAATGAGGTAAGGCACTGTTAACCCCTGGCTTGTGGCTAAAGTGAAGTGAAGTCACTCAGTCGTGTCCGACTCTTTGCGACCCCATGGACTGTAGCCCACCAGGCTCTTCTGTCCACGGGATTTTGGATTGCCATTTCCATCTCCAAGGGATCTTCCCAACCCAGGGATTGAACCCAGGTCCCCCGCATTGTAGACAGACGCTTTATCATCTGAGCCACCAGGGAAGTCCTATCCCAGAGGTCCTCTCCCAAGCAGGATAGTCTCTGACTGACCCCATGTGTCCCCAGCACCTGCAACAGAGTTGCCACATGGGTGGGCATGAAATGGCAGCTCAGTTAATGAGATCTACAGTGTCATGAGCAGCAATCCACAATAACAAGTAGCTACTCTGCTGAAAGACAGACCTTTGCTACGCAGGCTGTTGCTCAGTGCTCAGTCATGTCTGATTCTTTGTGACCCCACGGACTGCAGCACACCAGGCTTCCCTGTCCTTCACTGTCTCCAAGAGTTTTCTCAAACTCATGTCCATTGAGTTCGGGATGCCATCCAACCATCTCATCCTCTGTTGTCCCCTTCTCCTCCTGCCCTCAATCTTTCCCAGCATCAGGGTCTTTTCCAATGAGTTGGCTCTTCGAATCAGGTGGCCAAAATATTGAAGCTTGAGCTTTAGCATCAGTCCTTCCAATTAATATTCAGGGCCGATTTCCTTTAGGACTGACTTAGGTTGCATCTTGCTCCCAAAGGACNTCTCCTCCTGCCCTCAATCTTTCCCAGCATCAGGGTCTTTTCCAATGAGTTGGCTCTTCGAATCAGGTGGCCAAAATATTGAAGCTTGAGCTTTAGCATCAGTCCTTCCAATTAATATTCAGGGCCGATTTCCTTTAGGACTGACTTAGGTTGCATCTTGCTCCCAAAGGACTCTCAGGAATCTTCTTCTCCAGCACCACAGTTCAAAAGCATCAGTGCAGGCTGAGGAAGGCTCAACTTGAAAAGTTATATTGGCTATCAAATTTAGGGTACCAAAAAGCATTGAGCCCCCAAATATTCTCTGGGTCTAACCTGGTGAGTTGAGTCGATTTTCATTCACCTGGGCCCCCTTTCAGTCACCATTTTCAGTTCTACGACTGTTGGATGGATGTTACTGGCCACAGAGTCTCCCAGATTTCTTGCAATGCACCAGCTGAACGAGCCGCAGCCGCTCACAGCGGGCCACACAGTCAAGTGCTCTCACCCTCTTCCCTTCCTCAGCAGCCAATCCTCACCCTCATCACCCAGCCGTCCTGCTCTTCTCTGTACTGGCCGCCGTGACTCATGAACACATCCACCTCCTGTGTCCTGGGCTGCCTGAAAGACTGACCCGTGTGGATTCTCCTACACACAGCTCTGCAGCTCCTGGCCTCCTCGTGGCAGCCTGAGCCCACTGACCATACTCCTGCCTCCCTGCCTGAGCTCGTGCTGTGCCCATGCCTGCCATGCCCTTTCCAATCCACTACTCTCCTTGTCTCATTCTTGTGCTCTGCCCCGAGCTGAAGATCCCACTTTCTGCATGAAGCCCTCCTTGGTCGCCTCAGCCCATAACGAACTCTCCTTCATCCCATATTTACTATCCTGGTACTCACTGCATTCCTGTATTCATTCACTCAATAATCACCAGATATCTATGTGCCAGGCACTGGGTACAGCAGTGACTAAGAGAGAAGTGGGCCTGTGTTTCATGGAGCTTCTACTCCCGTGGGGCTCAGCCTGTGCGTGCTGTGACTATCGTTTGCCTCCACGCAGAGCCTGTTATCCCCTCCTGAAAGTAGGTGGCTTGGGAGCAGAAGCCACACATAGGCTGGTTGGCATTTCAGTGGCCAAGACAGTGTCCTGTTGACCCCAAGGTCTCAGTAAATGCACCTTGCTAACATGATCCGTGGCATCACCTGGAGTGACAGGAACTCATGGGGGTGGTGGCCTCTCAGATTTAACCACTACCATTCATTCATCCAAGCGCTACTTGAGCCCCAACTATATGCTAGCTGTCTGGCTGCCGCCCACAAGCCCAAAGCAGGTTTCCCCTCAGCTCAGCAGTTCCCCTCACCTGGAGTCACCTGCCCTGTTCCACACAGTGACCAGGAGGCGCTTCTGTTCGTCTTCGTCTTGCACAGGACTGCAAAGCAAACCACACAGAGTGTTAGCAGAGCCAAAGCCAGACCCACACAGTCTGGTCCAGACCCACACAGTCCCTCATCACAGCAACTCTTGGAAATAACCTGAACATCCAACCATAAGGAGCCGGTTAAACAAACTAGAGCCCAAATAGAGTGGGATGTGTAAATTTATATTCATGAAAGAGTTTACATTACATTGTTAAGGATGAAAAGGAGGTTACGACATGATATGACAGAACAATTCCATCTTTGTAAACACACGCCCACACAAATTCAAAGACCTGAAGAGAAATGCCACAAAACATTTCAGTGAGTAGCAGGGCTAGAAGTACTTTCTCTCTTCTTCCTTCTGTGTACCCCGATTTTTTCTACTTTTCTACCATAAGCAAAACTACCTGGTGTAGTAAGGAAAATAACAAAATGCGATTAATCTTCACTAATAAGAAAATACAAAATGTCCGTTGCCTTTCCACTGCCCCCACAGTTCAGGGAGGAGGGAAAGAAATAATAATAATTATACCACCGGACACTGTGTTACACTGTCTCATTTATACCTCAGCTCTCTCTGAGCTGGGTACTATTATTAGCCCCATTTTACAAATAAGGAAGCCAAGGTTCACAGAGGTTAGCAAGTTGGGGAGGGATGGGTGGGGAAGCTAAACAGCCCTCAGCTTGGAAAATTCCTCCTGCTAAAGAAGAAAGTTTGGTCTGAGGCACAGTGGGAAATTGCCTTCTTTTTTCAGGGGCTACCAGCCTCGGACTGGGCGTTTTAGTTCTGAGAAGCAGCCACGTGATACCTTATCACTGTGGACCTCACTGCCGGGCCAGGTGCCAGGGATGCGAGGATACAAGTGAATGAGAAAACAAAGACATCCTTTAGAAGTCACTGTTTTTCTGCTTAGATCTGGTTCTAGAGTTGGCAGACAGAGTTGTTTCAGCTAAATACTCCTTGCCTCTCCTCTTGAGGGCCCAGCCACACCAGACTCACAAGAAGAAGTGCTCATGGAAGATGGGATCTCTGCAGTCCAGAATGGTCTGTGTCTTCTGGCAGCAGAGTCGATTATCTTCAGGGATCAAAGAAATCTTGAATTGGAGAAAAGTAAGGGTTAGATGATGTCAGAGCCACATAATCACCTAAGCCCGATGGCTGACTCTGTGTATCTCCAAGTTAGTCTTCTCCAGGACCCTTCAAACCAGCCTCTGCAGAGGACAGAATGGAGTCCTCCAGATGCCGGGAAAGAAAGAGGAGCCCTGGGCTGGAGGCACTGTAGTTCAATGCTGGGACAGGGCCTCTTGGGATGATTACCAAGGAGGCAGCCCCAGGCCCAGGCAGAGATGGGGTACAACCTGACCACCTCTGGTCTTCCTCCAAGCAGAGAGGTTTCCCCCCAAAGCACATAGCCTCTTGTCATCTAAGTCCCCAGCAGCTGCCGGGTGCCCCCTTCCCACGAGGCTTCAGGTAAGCATCCGCCAAGACCCGCCCCCCCGCTCATCCACGCTCTGATCCTCATGTCGTTCGACACCTGCTTCGGGTTCCCACCCTGCTCCTGACCTTGGCTCAGCCCATAGGGGCCTCCTACCAGCCTGGGGGCTGCGGGAAGAAGGCAGAGTGGTGTGCCTGACACTTGACCGTCATGCTTTGGGAGGTGCCTGGTCTTTGGCTCCAGCTCCACCCGCCCCCAACCCTGTGGTGTCTCTGTTTTCACTGTAAGGTCTCCATTCAAAAGGACCTTCCAGTCCTCAGAGATCCTCTCTCCACCCCACCACTGCCTCTGGTTTGGGGGAGGAGAGGGGTGAAGACATTGCTTTTCATGAGAAGGTTTCAGGTCGCCTCTGGATTTCCGCTATCCACACACTAAGGTGCTCCCCCACGTGGTGAGGCACAAGCTCATCCATAAGGTTCCAGTCCTTGCAGGAAGCTGGTCTCTCTTAGCTCAGGGCCCCTCACTAGGCCTAATAACAGCCTGCTGACCAAATGATGGAACTGTAGCTGCCATGCTGAATGGCCCCAGGTGCACAGATATGCTGGGACCTTGGAACTCAGTGTGGTCCCTCACCAACCTCCACCCCATTCATACCCACCCCGACATCCTGCTCATCATATACCTTCACATAGGAATCACAGACGCCATGTTCCTTGCTCATCAGGTCTTTGCCTTCTATGACTAAACAGAGAATAAAAATGGGGTAGGTTACCAGGCTCTTACTTTGCATAACGACCATTAGATATTAACCCCTCTCTGGTCCAGCCCACTCCCACCATCTCCAACACTCGGGCAGCACCTTCACTGAGACATTATAGGATTCAATTCCCTGACTTCCCAGAAGAGAATGTGAAGTTTATTGAGTCCAAGCCCTCATTTAATGGCAAACATGAGGCTATGAGGCAGCAAGAATATTGCCCAGTCACAGAGCAACGGGAATGACAAAACTGGGTTCAGATCTCCACCTCTAGACTCCCAGTCCAGTGCTATCCCACAAGACTGGCTCCTGGGATGAAGGCGCCAAGCTGGAGAGCTTAGCCTGTCAGTTACTAGCCATGTGAGTAAGCTGCTTCACCCGGGAGACTGGATTTGCCCTTTTTTTAGTGGGTCAGTGATAACAATGGGCTAGTGATAATAATATCTACTTCACATGTTGTAGCTGTTCAGTTGCTAAGTTGCGTCCAACTCTTTGCAACCCCATGGACTGCAGCACACCAGGCTTCCCCGTCCTTCACTGTCTCCCGGGGTTTGCTCAAACTCATGTCCACTGATTCGGTGACACTATCCAACCACCGCATTCTCTGTCACCCCCTTCTCCTCACACAGTAGTGGCCAGATTAAATGAGATCATGTGCTCATGATGTGCTAAGGTGCTTAGCAGAGTGTCTGGCAAAGTAGCTGCTCAAAAAGGTTTGCCAAAGGAAACAAGGAGAATAAAGGCGAGAGATGGGCGCGGGGTGAGGGCCAAGTCTGGCCGTGAACGCGGCTGTGGCTCGTTTGTCTGAGGCCTGTAGAAATCGGACGGTAGACCTGACAAGCTGAGCCTCTTTTCTCTTTTCTTTTCTGTTTGGTTTTGATTGAGCCCTAGGCCTTGGCTCAGACGGAGCCCCTGTAGTCTGAGGCGTGAGGTCTGGGAAGCCAAAGGAGAGAGGGGGACGCTGGGATGAGGACACAGAGCAGAAGCAACAGCCCTGCAGGTGGGTCGGGGGCGGTTCCTGGGAGGGAAAAGTGAGGCAAAATGAGCCTTCCTTCGTGAGTCTTAATGATATTAAGACAGGTACATTTCTTAAAACATCAGAGGAAGGGAGACTTACTTTTCAAAAGGTCTTCAATGAGAAGGCAGGCTCAGAAACAAGGAACCGCGGGTGTGAAGGCAGAGGCACGACCGAGCCCGACATATTCAGGGGGTGAGGGGGGGCACAAAACTGAATGGAACGGGGGTGGAGGGTACCAGGAACAGCAAGAGTCAGGAAGGTGGGAGAAACAGGCAGGACCTGCTGGGCCAAAGAGAAGGGCAGGGCCATGACGGGAGCTCAGTAACTACTTGTGTGCTGGATGGAAGGACGAACAAACGGATAACGGGTGGGTAAAGTATAGAACCCTCTGGGCAGCACATCAGACCGTCACAACCTGGCCCAAGCTCACCCCCACACCCCTCTGTGCCACAGGCATGTTAGACAGTCTTTAGTGCATCGTGCCCTCTCCGACCCCCGGCCTTGGCGCCTGTGGCTCCCCCTTTGTGGAGTGCCTGGCCTGCCTGCTCCCCTCTGCCTGGCTCAGGCCCCTCCCTCCTTCAGGACGGAGTGTGGACATTATTCCCTCTGCCCAGTTCTGCCAGCCACGCTATCAGCACCACACAGAGGTGGGCTCTTTTCCTCGGCATTCCCAGCCCCTGGCACAGGGACGTGTTCAATCACTATTCGGAGAATTTATGGTTTTCTGTATTATTTAACAAACACTTACAGAGGGTTAACCACATGCTGGGTACTGTCCTAAGTGCTTTACTAAAATTGACTCCTTTAATCCTTGTCACAGCCCATAAAATAAGCACTATTATCATAAAGATAGGTACTAATGTCACCATCCAGCAGATGAGAAGCTGAGCTCACTTAAGGTCACTGGAAAAGAATCAGAGCCAAGATTCGGACACAAGCGATCTGGTTCCAAAAGCAGTTTGATCCCTGGGTCGGGAAGATTCCCTGGAGCAGGGCATGGCAACCCACTCCGATATTCTTGCCTGGAGAATCCCCACGGACAGAGGAGCCTGGCCAACTACAGTCTGTGGGGTCGCAAAGAGTCAGACACAACCGAGCAACTAAGCACAGTCTGGTTCCAAAAGCTTCCCCGGTAGCTCAGCTGGTAAAGAATCTGCCTACAGTGCAAGGGACCCCTGTTCAGTTCTTCGGTCGTGAAGATCCCCTGGAGAAGGGATGGGCCACCCACTCTAGGATTCTGGGGCTTTCCTGGTGGCTCAGATGGTAAAGAATCCACCACAACACGGGAGACCTGGGTTTGATCCCTGGTTGGGAAGATCCTCTGGAGCAGGGCGTGGCAACCCACTCCAGCATTCTGGCCTGGAGAAGCCCCATGGACGGAGGAGCCTGGCAGGCTACAGTCCCTAGTGTCACAAAGAGCTGGACATGACTAAACACAGTCCGGTTTCTAAGTCGGAGCACTGCCTGCGTTCCCACACTGTGACACTAGCTGTGACGCCACACTGCCATCAGTGAACAAATGAACAGATGAGAAAGCTGCAGAGAGAGAGGAGGAAGGCAAGGAGAGGGGAGGCGAGGGCGGCGCTTCTGTGGCTCCACTCCAACAGAGCCAAACAGGATGCTGAGTTGCCAGAGACTGCTCCAGCCTGCCATGGACTCCACATCGGGCCAGGACCAGAGCATGGTCTCCAGGAGTCCCAAGTGAATATCCGTTGCTTATCCATGGACACAGGGCAGGACACTATACAAAGAGGGGAAAGAAGCCTTGGCCACCGTAACACTTCCACTCATTCCTGGTCCACTCGGAAGGTCAAGCGGCCCACCCCTCCCCCAGTGAGCCCTGATGAACACAGCTATACTCACCGTGGAGCAGCAGAACCCGGTCCTGGGCATCAATGGACAGCTTTAGCTGACCTGAGGAAACAGCAAGAGAAACAACTTCACCTCGTTTCCTTGCCAGGTGAAACATGGAGTGACATTGCCAGGTATGCGCTTTTGTTCATGTGAGGCGATTCAAAGTTTCATGTAGTCTCAGGGTTGAAAGGAAGCTCAGAAACCACCTAGTTAAGCCTCCTCATGGCCTCAGTATCTCCAGTGGTGGTTTTCCATCCTAATCCCACACTCCCCTGGTGATGGGGAGCTCATTACCTTACCAGCTCTCAGTCAGAAAAGTTGTTGCGTCTGCATGAGAGTAAGGGTAGATTTGAGAGATAAGGACCCTGGGTGGGCCTCAGTCGGGAGTCCACACTAAGGGACTGGCCAAAGCTCTCCAGCTGTGCAGACAGCTAGGCTATGTTCTGGGAAGGCAGTAACAACACAGGGACATGGGATGAATGAGTTGGGGGAAAAGCAAATGGAAAGAGATCAGCTGTGGGCAGAGAGATCTTTCAAAGTCAATGCTATTGCCCACAGTCCTTCCACAGGATCCTGACCTCCTTTAAGAGATGCTGAGGAGACTTTCTCTGATCTTGGCACAGAGATTTGCTACTCAGTGAGGTCCAAGAACCAGCAGTGTGAGAAGCATGGAAGCATGAGAAGCCACTCATGAAGAGTGGGAGTTAAAAATTCAACATCTCAGGACTTCCCTGGTGGTCCAGCGGTTAAGACTGCTTCCAGTGCAGTGCGCCCCGGTTCGACCCTCGGTTGGGGAAGTAGAGCCCACGTGCTACAAATCAACTGAAGACCCTGAACACCACAGCTGGGATCCTCTGTGCTGCAACGAAGACCCAGCAAAACCAGATTCTTAAAAATCCAGCGTCTCAAGCCCGGCCCGGGCCTACTGAATTCGAGTCTACAGTTTAACAAGATCCCCAGGGAGCTGCAAGCACATTAAAGGCTGAGGAGCCCTGGACCAGAGCACACTGAAGAGTCTCTCAACATGCTTCTTAGTTAGGAGAGGGTCTTCTTAAGCAAGACACAAGAACGTAGAGGTCACAGGGAAGAGATAAATTTGACTCTATGAGACTTTCTAAATGTCTGTTACAATTAAATGCATCATAAACAAATTTATGAGACAATGCAATAGAAAAACAAGCAAAGGACAGCTAATCGGAAATTCAGAGATGACAAAATGTCCAATAAACATACGAAAAGAAGCTCAAGCTCATGGAAGTCTGAGACGTGCAAATTCACAATAAAATATCATCTTCCCTCAATCTGACTGGCAAGAGGTCTAAGAGATGGTAATGTCAAATGTTGGTAAAGACAAAGGAAAACAGATACCCTCAGGCCCTGTTAGAGGAAGTATAAATGGAGGGTAATTTCTGACAATATATATTAAATATAAATGTCCTTATATTTCAACCTAGCAATTATACTTCCAGGTAACTATCATAGACAAAAACTCAAGTGGCTCTATAACGTTGTAAAAAATTGAAAATACTCAAAAAACCCATCAATGAAAATCATTAAATGAACCAGTTATGATTGTGCTGTGGCATAGTATGGGCCGATATAAAGAATGGGAGAGGGCTATGCATCCTGGAATAGGAACATTATTGAGACAAGATTATTATTATTATTATTTTTGGCCATGCCAAGAGGCATATGGGATTTTTAATTCTCCAACCAGGGGGTTGAACCCATGCCCTCTGCATTGAGGTCCTGAGACAAGTTTTTTAATGGAAAAAACAAATCGTGGAACAATACGCATAATATATATCTCTCTGTGTTTGGTGTGGTGTCTGTGTGTGTGTCTGTGTGTGTGTGTGTATGTATATGTTGTAAAAGGATGTCAAATTAAAACCAATGATCACCTCTAGGGAATAGACTGGGAATTGGAGGGAGGGAAGTCAAGAGGAATCTCAGTCTCCCATGACTGGAGTTGTTGTAACAATACAAATATATCCATGACCTATAGCACTTCTATAATTAAAAGTAAATTAAGGAGGAAACACACGGAGAGCAGACTTGTGGTTGCCAAGGAGGAGAGCAGGGCGGGGAGGGAAGGAGTGGAGTCTAGGGCTAGCAGAGGCAGACGTTCAATATAGGCTGGATGAGCAGCGAGGTCCTATCGTACAGCACGGGGAACTATATTCAACACCCTGTGATAACCCTAGTGAAAAGGGATATATGTACACAAAACCGAGTCGCCTTGCTATACAGGAGAAATCAATACAACATTGTCAATCAACTGTACTTCAATAAAATTTTTTAAAAAACTAAAGAGGAAACAAAGCAGGAAAGAAGAGAAAGAGAGAAAAGGGGGGAAGCAAGAAAGGGAGGGACAGGGGACACATGAAGATAATCGAAGGACAAGGGCCGGAATACAGACGAAGGACTGAGGGGCAGCATGATGTTTCTCCTGTGGCTTTCACAATTTTTATTTTTAAAAACACAATACAAAAATAGAACATCAGGTCATCCTCATAGGCATCCAGCAGCTTTCCAGAGAGAGAGAGAGAGAGAGACAGAGACAGAGAGACAGAGAGAGGACCACGCTCTTTGTCCTCAATGACATGTGGAAAAAATCGTGAAAGTGAAAGTGAAGTCACTCAGTCATGTCCAACTCTGCGACCCCATGGACTGTAGCCTACCAGGCTCCTCCCTCCATGGGACTCTCCAGGCAAGAGTACTGGAGTGGGTTGCCGTTTCCTTCTCCAGGGGATCTTCCCGACCCAGGGATCGAACCCAGTTCTCCTGCGTTCCAGGCAGATGCTTTAAAATAGAGTCCTCCTAGAACCTCAAGAAGCCACTGAACTCCATCTATCCAATGGACACAGGACCTTCAGAGAATCAGTACATCAACCAGAAAGCCTGTATCTGCTCCATCCATGACAACCTTGTTTAGCAGTTATCTGTCTCTGCTTGATCACCTCCAGGGATGGGCAGCTCACTTCCTGAAATGAGAGCTCTTTCCTTTTCGAGATAATTCTGGCTGTTCAATGCCCCATCTCTATAGAGTTAAATGTGGTCTCTTGGTGCTTTTCATTGACTGGACCTCACTCTGCAGTCTCTAGGCTCTCTTCTCTAGATCAAAGTCTAAAATCTCTCCACCATTCCTCGGGGCACAGTGAGACATCCCTTATCAACCCAACTCTTCATTTCCGGACATGCCCATGAAACTGGGCTGGTGGCTGGGGTTCATGCTTTGTTGGTGGCTGCAGGAAGACCAGGCAGAGCACATAAAGGAGGGAAGCTCTGCATCCATAGCTCTGCAGCAGTCCACCAACCACTGTGATCTTGCCTCTCATACTCTGGACTGCTTAAGCTACAGTCCCAAGCAATTTAGACTCCAGCCATCCCTGATCCAGCTCTTCACCCATCAGAAATCTCTACTGCTTTCCTGCCCAAGACACTGATCTCAGAAGCCCAGGAGGCCTGTTCCAGTTCCAGCCCCAAAGACCCTTGTCTCTCAGAGCCACAATGTCCTCGGCTGTGGGGTGGAGTAATAATAGGGGTTATCACACTCTCTGAGCTGTGTGGGAATCAGATAATGCTGGAGGGTGAGGAGGTCCTTGGACAAAAGGCGCCAGGAGAATCCACAGTATTATTAACTCAAGGTCTGAGCAATTACCACTTTGGGGCTCCCTAGAGCTGAGAAACCTCCTACAAAAACTGCCCGATCCAGTGTGGGGTGGGAGAGGGAGGTTGGCAACAGACAAATAGGGCCAGCAGCCATGGATGGGATCTCATCAACCCAAAGGCATCTGTGTTTAACACATTTTCTTTTTCTGAAACTCTACCAATGCAAACTCTGCACAGCCTTTGACTGTGTGGATGACAATAAACTGTGGAAAATTCTGAAAGAGACGGGAATACCAGACCACCTGACCTGCCTCCTGAGAAACCTGTATGCAGGTCAGGAAGCAACAGTTAGAACTGGACATGGAACAACAGACTGGTTTCAAATAGGAAAAGGAGTATGTCAAGGCTGTATATTGTCACCTTGCTTATTTAACTTTTATGCAGAGTATATCATGAGAAATGCCAGGCTGGGTGAAGCACAAGCTGGAATCAAGATTTCTGGGAGAAATATCAATCACCTCAGATATGCAGATGACACCACCCTTATGGCAGAAAGCAAAGAAGAACTAAAGAGCCTCTTGATGAAAGTGAAAGAGGAGAGTGAAAAAGTTGGCTTAAAACTCAACATTCAGAAAACGAAGATCATGGCATCTGGTCCCATCACTTCATGGGAAATAGATGGGGAAACAGTGGAAACAGTGCCTGAGTTTATTTTTCTGGGCTCCAAAATCACTGCAGATGGTGACTTCAGCCATGAAATTAAAAGACACTTGCTCCTTGGAAGAAAAGTTTTGACCAACCTAGACAGAGTATTAGAAAGCAGAGACATTACTTTGCCAACAAAGGTCCATGTAGTCAAAGCTATGGTTTTTCCAGGGGTCATGTATGGATGTGAGAGTTAGACTATAAAGAAAGCTAAGGGCAGAAGAATTGATGCTTTTGAACTGTGGTGTTAGAGAAGACTCTTGAGAGTCCCTTGGACTGCAAGGAAATCCAACCAGTCCATCGTAAAGGAAATCAGTCCTGAATATTCATGGGAAGGACCGATGCTGAAGCTGAAACTCCATTACTTTGGCCACCTGATACAATGAACTGACTCACTGGAAAAGACCCTGATGCTAGGAAATATTGAAGGTGGGAGGAGAAGGGGACAACAGAGGACGAGATGGTTGGATGGCATCACTGACTCAATGGACATGAGTTTGAGTGAGCTCCGGGAGGTGGTGATGGACAGGGAGGCCTGCAGTGCTGCAGGCGTGCTGTAATCCATGGGGTGGCAGAGTCAGACACAACTGAGCAACTGAACTGAACTGAACTGAACCAGTGCAAAGCCAACCTGAGCCCAAGTACATCAGGCTTCCCATGGCCACTAGAACCACTGTGCTGCCCAACACCTATCACCTTCCAATTGCCCTTTCCTAGAAATCGGAACCGAGAAACACAAGGGGTCACTAATTCCATTTGATAAACTTATGCTGGGCCTCTGCACAAAGGTCTGAGGGAGGGAGGGCAGATCTGAACAGCGCCTGCCCCCAGAGAACTCAGAGCCCAGGGGCTAAGGACAGGGGCCTGAGCAAGCTCAAGAGTGGAGCCAGAGCAGAGGACAGGCCTGGGGTGTAGACTGACTCAGAAACCAGATGAGTCTGCACAGCTCCACACAGCTCCCCTTCCAGGCCCTGCAAACAGGGCTCCTCAGGGAAGGCCAGGTTGCCTACAGCCTGTTACAGCAGAGAAACCAAACCCAGCAGCCCAGGCTCCAGGCCCCCAGGGGCAGTACAACCCTACTTCAGCCCATCCTCAGGCTCACAGATGAGGGAGGGGACGATGAAGTGTGAGAGCCTCTCTCGGCCATGCTCGTCTTCTCTGTCCCCCGCTTAGCCCCATCCATCGAATGTCTATTGCTGTGGTTCAGTTGCTAAGTCGTGTCCAACTCTTTGGGACACCATGAACTGCAGCACACCATGCACACCCTCCGCAGAGTTAGCTCAAACTCATGCCCACTGAGTCGGGGATGCCATCCAACCATCTCATCCTCTGTCGCCCCCTTCTCCTCCTGCCCTAGATCTTTCCCAGCATCAGGGTCTTTTCAAATGAGTCAGTTCTTAGCATCAGATGGCCAAAGTATTGGAGCTTCAGCTTCAGCATCAGTCCTTCCAATGAATATTCAGGGTTTATTTCCTTTAGGAGTAACTAGTTTGATCTCATTGCAGTCCAAGGGACTCTCAAGAGTCTTCTCCAGCACCACAGTTTGAAAGCATCAGGTCTTCAGTGCTCAGCCTTCTTTATGGTCCAATTTGAACATATGAGGCTCCTGAAATCACCTTGTCCAACCTTCTCATTAGGATGCCAGAANGTAACTAGTTTGATCTCATTGCAGTCCAAGGGACTCTCAAGAGTCTTCTCCAGCACCACAGTTTGAAAGCATCAGGTCTTCAGTGCTCAGCCTTCTTTATGGTCCAATTTGAACATATGAGGCTCCTGAAATCACCTTGTCCAACCTTCTCATTAGGATGCCAGAACAGTCTTACCCAGAGATGGAAGGTGAGTTGCCCTGGGCCAAGGGGACCAAAGTAGGTCAAGCCAGAGCTAGAGCCCAGAACTATGCCCAAACTCCAGCTCCTTTCCTGTGCACAGAACTGGTTTTCCAAAACACTCTTCTGTGTACCACTGCCTCTGCCAATCAAACCCTGGGGTCCAGGAGCAGAGAGAGCCATCAGACACATGACAAGGCTTTTCCTTTGCTTAGAAGCCAAGAGGAAGCCCGAAAGAGGGCAGGCTCCAAGAATGTCTCCAAGTCTAGAAAAATGAAACACCGGGAGGAGAGGAAGTCAGGCTGAATCCCTGGGGCCTTCAGCGGGTTTAGGTACCAGTTCATCAAGCCCCTCACAAGCCCACAAGTCTCTGGTCTTGTAAATATCCCCACTTTCTCCCCTGGTGCAGGGTGTGGGCTGTGAGTGTGCAGGAAGTTCAGGCTAGAGGACCTGAAGTCATCCTCATCAGGGGTTCAGGAACACTGGAAAAGGCCTGGCCTCAGTTCCCGTGGGGCTACAGGTGGGCACCAACTCTGTCTACAAAGGGCGGTGGTGCCAGGTACCCAGAGAGCCCGCAGGAGCGCAGCAGGGAGCAGGAACCCAGAGGTGAATGGAGGCCAGACAGGCCCTGCACGGCAAGAAAAATACTAGATGAGAGTGAGCTTCCAAAAGCGCAGGCAGAGATGGCAACAAACCTAAATTCTGCTGGGCCCAGGACCTGGGGGTTTCAGGCTCATTGGACACTGTGGGGATAAAGGTATGGAAGCTGGCTAAAGACATTCCATCCAGCAGACCTTACTAAGTAGAGGACTGCGGGAAGATGAGCTCTGACTCTGAGGACACCATCAGGAAGAGACCTACCCAGAAAAGGAATGAAGAAGGTGGAGGTTGCAGACCACTGCTGGATGCTGGGTTCAGCAAGACTGTGTCCTAAAAGGAATTCATGCCACACAGGGGTGTGTAGAGAATGCAGATCTGAGGGACTTGTCTGGCTGGCATGGAAGAGCAGTCACCTCCAAACTCTATTCACCTCTAAGTCAATTCCCCATTTAAGAACTGCCATGTGTTGAAAGCCACAGGAAGGAGGACGATAACAGGACAAATGCACAAAGAGGCTGGGGCTGCGTGGAGCCAGCTGGTGACACTCAGGGGGGGTTACGTCATCAATTTCACTCCCTGCCCTCCAAGGGAGGTATGGCAGCTGCAGTGGCGCTGAGGAACTGGAGCCACCCAGCTCTTAGGAGGTGGCCCTGTAGAATTTCAAGTGTCTTGTTCTAAGGAGGGAGAATCCAGTTCCATTCGGAAGGAGCGGCCCTGGAGTTTAACGGTACCACGACTGAGTGACTGAGCGTGCATGTGTGCACGCTGGCAGAACAACAGTGAGCAGGGGGCTGCTGGGGCGGAATAAAAATTTTGATGGGTCCATCCAACCCCGTTCATCTGACTCGCTGCTTCCTGTGAAATTTGACATTAATGTGGCTTCCCAAGCTGATTTTCCT
>SJYA01008558.1:0-16138 GCA_006410615.1 Neotragus moschatus
CTCTGGGAGTTGGTGATGGACAGGGAGGCCTGGCATGCTGTGATTCATGGAGTCACAAAGAGTTGGACATGACCGAGTGACTGAACTGAACTGAAAAACTTTTAAAAACATGTATTCATTTGTTTTTGACCGAGCTGAGTGTTTGCTGCGGCACGTGGGCTTTCTTAGTCTTGGTGTGCAGGTTCCTCACTGTGTGGCTTCTCTTGTTGCAGAGCGTGGTGTCTAGGGCGTGAGGGCTTAGTAGCTGTGTCTCGCTGGCTCTAGAGTGTGGGCTCATTAGTTGCAGTGCACGGGCTTAGTCACCCCACGGTATGTGGAATCTCCCTGGACTGGGGATCAAACCTGTGTCTCCTGCATTGGCAGGTGGATTCTTAACCACTGGACCACCAGGGAAGTCCTAATATTTTTAAGATGGTAATATTTATAGTATATTTTTCTAATTAAAAGACTAATATTTGTCCAATTAAAAAATCAGAAACAACTAGGAAAAAAAAAAAAAAGAGAGAAACAAGATCTACCTGACTTCTATCCCTTGCTCACAGTTATTAACATTTTTGGTATACAATCTCACTCTTTTATAATCTCTCAGCAAAATATTTGCCAACAGGAGAAGCATGTGTCATAATATTTTATTCTCCCAGTCATCAAACTATAGCTTCTGTTTCCTCACATCATGAACTAGAGTTTCACAGCACAATTTCTTTGGAAAATTTTAAATACAAAGTAAACAGGAAAGCATAATGAACACTGTATCCATCACTCAGCTTCAGAGCCATTGACTTACTGATATACTCCCTCTCTTTTTTACATTCAGTTACTCTTATTTCAGCTATATTTGCCCTGAGATAAAACTGGAGTGCACATATATTAAATGTAAAATTTTAACAAACCACCCCAATCTAGACACAGAACATTTCTGTCACCCCATGTCCCTTCTCAGTCACTACTAACCTCCTCCAGAGGAAACCATTCTTCTTAGGTGGTGCTAGTGGTAAAGAATCCTCTGGCCAATGCAGGAGATATAAGAGACATGGGTTCGATCCCTGCATCAGGAAGATTCCCTGGAGGAGGGCATGGCAACCCACTCCAGTTCTCTTGCCTGGAGAATCCCATGGACAGAGGAGCCTGGCAGGCTACAGTCCACAGGTCGCAAAGAGTCAGACACTACTGAAGTGACTTGGCACACATGCGCATGCGCACACACACACACACACACACACACACACACACACACAGATTAGCTTAACCTTATCTGAGAATTGAAATACTGGAATCATATAGAATATACTCCTCTGTGACTGGCTTCTTTATTCAGTATAGTATCACTGAGATTGGTCTAAATGTTGCCTGCATCCGTAGCTTGATTCTTTTTATTGTTGAATAGTATTCTGTTTTATTAACATGCCACACTTTGTTTATCCAATTTTCTTTTAATAGACATTTGACCTATTTCCATTTTTGGCAGTCATGCAGAAAGCTGCTATGACTATTTCTGCACAAGTCTTATGCAGACATGTATGTTCACTTCTCTTAGGTAAACACCCCTGGCAAGGCATTGCTGGATTAAATATTAATAGCTGTGTGTTTAACTTTTTAAGAAACTGTCAAGCTTTCATCCAGACTCATACCAGAAGCAATACTCTTTAAGGCATGGTGAGTCTTCACATCAGATCCCTCTATCAGTCAAAGTGAAATGAGGAACTGGTGTAATCTCACCCGGTAAGTTTAGGAATAAAGAAGTAATGATATTCAGCATATCCGTATCAAGAGTCTGAGACTGCCGAATATCACAGTTTTACCCTACCACATCTGTGAGTAAAAAGTGTTTTAGTTTAATTGGTACTCAAACGATATGGCCTGATGTTAGAACTGCCTAATATGTTCTCACCATCTTGTTGCTGCTGCTGCTGCTGCTAAGTCGCTTCAGTCGTGTCCGACTCTGTGCGACCCCAGAGACGGCAGCCCACCAGGCTCCTCTGTCCCTGGGATTCTCCAGGCAAGAACACTGCAGTGGATTGCCATTTCCTTCTCCAATGCAGGAAAGTGAAAAATGAAAGTGAAGTCGTTCTGTCATGCCCGACTGTTAGCGACCCCATGGACTGCAGCCTCCCGGCTTCTCCATCCGTGGGATTTTCCAGGCAAGAGGACTGGAGGGGGGGGCCATTGTCTTCTCTGTCTCACTGTCTTAGGAAGGGTCAAATGTGACACTCAGTGTTTATATTTTTACAATAGCTACAAGGAACATCATTTCAGAACTTAGAAGATGAGCCAGCAAAGTCAATCTGCTTTATATATATTGAGTGGACTGATGGAAAGTTAATACAAGTAGTTGAAAGAACAAAGTAAAGTGACACTATGGATATTGTGTCCTACCAGGCAGTTCTTGCTCCTTTGCACATAATGAATATCTTTTAAATAATAGGAGACCATGTGGATATTTCCTATTAACTCTCTAACTATTTCTTACTAATTTCTTCTTTGTGGATGGACTTATAAATTGTGTGCCATGACTCATTTGAATGGCTCTCTCCATTTTTCTAAGACTGTAAGAACAAAATTAATCTTCCCATGGCTATTTATATCCAATGCATGACATGTGAGGCTCCTTGAAGAGTCGACCGCATTCAGGAACTGGCTTATATCCTATGACCAATAGATAATCATTGCCAACTGTCCACTGGAAATGCACCATTTTCCCACAGAAACTAGGTATATTTGGACAAAATACCTAGTTGTTAGAATACTGTTCCACAGACTGTTAAAAAAAAGATTGGTTAAAATCAGAGCACATAGGTACACTTTATTTACTCAAGAGTTACTCAGCTTTAAGCAGAGACTTCTGATGTCCTTAAAAAATGCCTCCCTGGTGGCCCGGTGGTTAGAACTCTGCACTTTCACTGCCGGGCCCTGGGTTCTATCCCTAATGGGAGCTAAGATCTCCAAAGCTGCACAGTGCAGCCAAAAAAAATTTTTCTTTCCCTTTGTTCCATGTCCCTTTGTTAAGAGTCTTTTTGGTAACTTAAAATACTATTTGCATGATCTAAGACCCCCCATTGGCCGTGCATTTCTTATCATAGCTATTCCCGCACTAATATACCAGTTATTCCTTCAGAGTGATATCACGCTTACTGTAAGTTTTTGTCTAAGCCAGTCTCTGTTTAGCCAAGTGTTTTGAGGAAGTATTGAGAGTATTGTTAACGCTGGAAAATAAGAATGATTGTTCCCTAAAGAATTTGCTGATCCAAATAGTCTGTATTTTCCTATCCTTCAGAGGCATTGTGATGTGGTTTCACAGTGATTAGTAGAAGCCAACCATGTTTAAAGATATTCTGGCTCTTAGATAACTCATGCATATTTGGTATTCAGGTATGATATTTATTTTCTCAAATGAAAATGAAAAAATAAAACATTCAAATGGTTGGAAGAAACATTCTGGGGTATGATTTTTTTTTTCAATTTATATTTATGTATGAGTAATGAACTAAAAACAAACAAAAAACTATCCAGTTGTTCATTTCCTTGTTTCCAGTGTGATAATTCGTTTTCCAACTACTGGAAAAATATTGTTTCTACTTGAAATCATATAAACTGATGTACCTATAACATATCTAAATGTGAAGGTGAGTATTGGAAAAGGGGTAAACAATATAGTTTGAGAAAACTAAGGTTATATGTTTAGGACAAGGGGGTTGAAATAGACTATCAATGAATAAAGGACTTTAAACAAAGACTGAAATGGAGTGTTCAAGAAGGTCTTGGCAAACTTGGTAAAACACACCCATCTTAGATCAACAAAGTGATATTTATTTAGTGCTCCACAAAAATAAATTGCCCTCATGACTGAATAAACAGAATGTGTTACATTCATACAATGGAACTTATTTGACAATAAAAAGAAATGAAATCATGATAACATAACACGGATGAACCTCGAAAACTATGCAAAATGAAAGGAGCCGTTTACAAATAAACATATATCGTGTGACTCCAGTTATATGAAATGTCCAAAATAGGCAAATCCATAGAGACAGAGGGTAGATTGGTGGTTGCCAAGGGCTGGAGGACAGGGTAAGTGGTGACTGACTGCTAACGGGTACAGGATTTTTAAGGGTGTGATGAGAATGTTCTAAAATTGCTTGTGCACAACTCTACGGATATACCAAAAACCGCTGACTTGTATAACTTAAAAAGAATTTTATAGTATGTAAATTATCTCATTCTAATAAGAGCCTACTAAGTGCCAGATATGTATCAATAACTTACACTGTTCAATTTAATCCTTATCAGATGCTTGCAAACAAAGTTTATTCTGACTTAACAAAGGAGAAAACAGAGTTCTAACTCACCTGGGTCGCTCACTCAGTGGGGGACTGGCACTGCCGGGCTCGCACACTAAGGCTGTTTTCTGAGTATAAGCCTTTTCCATGGGCTGTCCTGCTTCACTCTGTTTCCAGAGTTTTCTACTTTAGATCCTCGGTGAGCTCCACTCACGGGGTCTCTGCATTGTCCTCTGCTCTTGTAACTGCTCTAGCTGTTCAGCTAGACAGACCTTACTCTAGAGATGGTCCTATCATTCTCTGCAGACCTGCCCTGCCCAGGTCTGAGACACTATCTTCTCTTAGCCAGTGTCTCACAGTAAGCTCCTCTGCGTGCCCCCAAAGACTGTAAAGAAACGTTCTAGATTGTCTCTCCAGTTTCAGCCAATGATTATAGCCTTAGCCTCTGGCCCAGAAAGCTACAAGAAACAGCCCATGAAGGATTTCCTGCTTACAGGCTATTACTTGCCCGGAGACACCCTGTGTGTGCATATGTAAGTGCGTGTGTGTAACGTGGGGATGGTGGGAGTGATTTTTTTTTTTCACTGCCTAACAGGGAGACAGGCTCTTTCTTGCTTTCTCCTTCATTGTTTGAATTCTCCCAGGAATTCTATCCAGGGAGACGGGATAGAGTGACTGACATCTGTTCTTCCCAAGCCAGTTTTTTTTAAATTTTTTACATTATCTCAAAGCTTCCCCCATTATTCAAAAATGAAGACCCTTTATAAAATCATCAAATTTCTCAACTGCCCACTCTTATGATGGGAGCTGAGGAGACACATACTGATTTGAAGCTACTATATATTTGGTAATGCTTTCACATGAATTTTGCATTCTGTCAATTATATGAGCAACTTATATGGTCACGGATCCATATTTGGTCTGGAGTGATATATTGTACTTAATTCAAGATGACAATTTGAGCAAAAATGTCTTACAGTGCTTTGATACAACTCCTTGACCCATCACTGTCTTCAACCTTTTTTTAAGTGATGGTTTGTTAATGTTTATACAGAACTTTGATCTAGTTCATGGACTTCCCTGGTGGCTCAGATGGTAAAGCCTCTGTCTACAATGCGGGAGACCTGGGTTGCATCCCTGGGTCAGAAAGATCCGCTGCAGAAGGAAATGGCAATCCACTCCAGTACTGTTGCCTGGAAAATCCCATGGACAGAGGAGCCTGGAGGGTACATTCCATGGGGTCACAAAGAGTCAGACATGACTGAGCGACTTCACTCACTTTCCTTTGATCTAGTTCACTGTTCTGAGGCTTACAAAGGTCTTCCATGAACATTACCTGTTCAGATTTACGTTCTGGAGTGCTGGCATATTTTTAAACATGAGAGACCTTTATGTTTGGCAAGACTACACGGTGTAAGTAAAGGGGGTGGGGGAGTTGTGATCAGGAAAACTATTTCATAATTAAATTATGTCTTCTCTCAGCTAATCTGTTTCACCGTTCATTGTGCGTATCGGGCAATCGGACCAGAACCAGTGTTGTCTTGTTTGTTGCTTGTTTTTGCTTTGCTTCTTCAAAAGAGATGCACTTGAAACATCTATGTCTAAAATGAGTAAAGGGGGAGTTGCTCCTGGAGCTGGGGAGAATTACAGTTTACCTTCTTTATTCTGTTCTGGGAAAGTTTTGAACCCACAGTTCTCTTTATGAGTACTTACTCTCAGGATCCATTGCCTAAAGTCTTTTATTTTTTCTCTTGAGGAGTGGTGAGCAGGAAGGAGTAAATTAGCAGCTTCAGTGGTGAGAACGGGTGCCCACCCCCACCTTTAGGAGACTGGGCCTCAGGAGCCTGAAGTACTCATGCCTCCAGGAAAAGATGCTCCCAGTCTTGATCGGAGCCCAGCAGGCATATGCTTTGCTGTGATGTTCTTTCAGACTGAAACTACAAAGCTAGCTAGTTTCATTTTCCAGGACTGTGTTTAATTACATTAGTTAGCTAGTTCAGTCGCTCAGTCATGTCCGACTCTTTGCGATCCCATGAATCACAGCACTCCAGGCCTCCCTGTCCATCACCAACTCCCGGAGTTCACTCAGACTCACGCCCATTGAGTCAGTGATGCCATCCAGCCATCTCATCCTCTGTCATCCGCTTCTCCTCCTGCCCCTAATCCCTCCCAGCATCACAGTCTTTTCCAATGAGTCAACTCTTCGCATGAGGTGGCCAAAGTACTGGAGCTTCAGCTTTAGCATCATTCCTTCCAAAGAAATCCCAGGGCCGATCTCCTTCAGAATGGACTGGTTGGATCTCCTTGTGGTCCAAGGGACTCTCAAGAGTCTTCTCCAACACCACAGTTCAAAAGCATCAATTCTTCGGCAAATTATGTAATTCTTCTCATAGTCTTTATACAAGCTACTTGTAAAGGAAAGCCTTGAGTAAAATGTTGATTAAACTTTTGAGGTTTTCATCTTTAACTAGATGTAAACTTTTGATAGGGCTTCCCTGGTGGCTCAACAGTAAAAAATCCAGGAGATTAGGGTTGATCCCTGGGTCAGGAAGATCCTCTGGAGAAAGAAATGGCAACCCACTCCAGTATTCTTGGCTTGGGAAATCCCGTGGACAGAGGAGCCTGGGGAGTTACAGTCCATGGGGTCGCAAAAGAGTTGGACATGATTTAGCAACTAAACAACAGCAACAATAAAAACTTTTGATACCATCTTTACGTCAGACAGAGTTTTGCATAGCTGCATGTAGTCACAATTTTCTAAACAGTTTGGTATGCTTGAACTCCTGATCTTTGACCTAAATTTTACTTAGGTCTTCTAGCCTCATCTCCAGAGCCTTCCACCATTAGAAACTTTCTGCACCTTGCTTGCTGGAAGGTTTCTTTCTTTCTTTCTTTTTTTTTTTTTAAAACAGTGGCATCTGGTGATGTGTATATGAAAGCAATGAGATCTCTCAATACTTTTAGAATCATTTTGTTAGAAATGGCTTATGTACACTTCAAAGTATATTCATTTCCAAAGTTATGCTTTAGTTTTTAGAATTAGTTTTTGAAGATAGCTTTTAAAGAAAGTTGATGAAACAGATATCTCTAATTCTTAGAAACTTACCAGGACTTTGAAATAGGTCTTCAAGAGGTTCTTTGATCTCCTGCTATCAGATGAGCTGCGTTTTCTTGTGAATTTACAGGAGTTACATCCCAGAAGGCATCTATGAGGAAGCAGAGGCATGAGAAGAGAAGACCTGGTCATTGCCCAACTTTACCTGAGGATATATTTGTTGAGAATCTATTAAACAATCACAGCAAAATTAAAATGCAATTGATTGGACGGTTACTAGAAACTGTTTGTGGGACAGGTTTTCCCCTTAACTTTTTACTAGAAAGGTTTTCAAGTGTAGAAAATTTTAAAGCACATTCTTTTTTTTTTTAATTTAATTTCCTTATTTTAATTGGAGGCTAATTACTTTACAATATTGTGGAGGGTTTTGCCATAAATTGACATGAATCAGCCATGTGTGTACATGTGTTCCCATCCTGAACCCCCCTTCCCACACCCCTCCCCATCCCATCCCTCAGAGTCATCCCAGTGCACCAGCCCTGAGTGCCCTGTCTTAGGCATCAAACCTGGACTGGCAATCTATTTCTCATATGGTAATATACATGTTTCAGTGCTATTCTCTCAAATCATCCCACTCTCACACTCTCCCACAGAGTCCAAAAGCCTGTTCTTTACATCTGTGTCTCTTTTGCTGTCTCACATATAGGGTCATCATTACCATCTTTCTAAATTCCATATATATGCGTTAGTATACTGTATTGGTGTTTTTCTTTCTGATTTACATCACTCTGTATAATCGGCTCCACTTTCATCTACCCCATTAGAACTGATTCAAATGCATTCTTTTTAATAGCTGAGTAATATTCCATTGTGTATATGTACTACAACTTTCTTATCCATTCGTCTGCCAGTGGACATCTAGGTTGCTTCCATGTCCTGGCTATTGTCAACAGTGCTGCGATGAACATTGGGGTACTTGTGTCTCTTTCAATTCTGGTTTCCTTGATGTGTATGCCCAGCAGTGGGATTGCTGGGTCGTATGGCAGTTCTACATGGCATCTCCTCCTATATGTAAATACTTTTAATTAAATAAGCATTCAAAATATGTTGCAGGCATACTTTCTCTTTCTCTTCTCCCACATTCTACATTCAGTATGGAGCAAATGCTGTAGGTCACATCTTCAAAACAGGCATTTGATGACCAGCTACCCCCTCCAGTCCTGGTCCAGGTCCCAACATCTCTCTCCTAAATTAAGCAGTGGCTCTCTCACGAGTTTCACTCTTGCTGTAATTGATCCTTTTGGGGACATCTCAAAATCTCGGCTAGAGTGACTCTTTCCAAATGTAAGTAACATACTAATATTCTGTTCAGTTCCTCCAGTGACTTCCCATTTGACTTGCAGTGAATGCTGAGCTTCTTCTTATGAACTTTATGTGTGTGTGTTAGTTGCTCAGTCATGTCCAAGTCTTTGTGGCCCCATGGAGTATAGGCCACCAGGCTCCTCTGTCCATGTGATTTCTCAGGCTAGAATATTAGAGTGGGTTGCCATTTTCTACTCAAGGGATCTTCTTGATCCAGGGATTGAACCTGTGTCTCTTGGGTTTCCTGCATTGGCAGGTGGATTCTTTACCACTGTGCCACACAGGAAGCCCAGGCCACAGATGACCAGGCACCCTGTTACCCCTCTGATACAACATCTTAGCTTTGTTTTTCTGTCTCTAAATCTGGTACAGCTCTCTGTCGCTCCTCGCCCATAGCATCTGCTCCTGCTTCCAGCACTTCACTGGTTTCCTCTCCCTGGAATATCCTTGGACACCAGTAGGGCTCACTCCTTCACTTCCTTCAGGTCTTTATCAAACATCACCTTCTTACAGAGATACTGCTCTGGTAGCCTGCTGAATATGATCCCATCTCCCGATGTCTCCTTTCCCTCATCTGGATTTTAAAGAAAGCTAGATAGGACTTATCACAAGCCAGTATTCCATTCCAGGTATTTTTACTTATTTACCTTTTTAATTTTCTGTTCTATTCATTATTCTGTGTCAAGAGTTTTTGTGTGTTTTGTTCACTATTTTCCAGTGCCTGGCATGTGGTAGCTTCTTAACAAAAATTTATTGAATGAATAACATATTTTCTTAGAGTAGTTAAAAATAATGAATTTTTGAAAATCATTGAGTTAGCAATGTCTGGGTCAAGGAATTTTTGCTCATTATACTAGGGCACTTATTTTACTTGGCTTGAATCCCAGACTGAAATCTGGGGAACTTTCTTTACTCTGCCTGCTGCTGCTAAGTCGCTTCAGTCGTGTCCAACTCTGTGCGACCCCATAGACAGCAGCCCACCAGGCTCCGCCGTCCCTGGGATTCTCCAGGCAAGAACACTGGAGTGGGTTGCCATTTCCTTCTCCAATGCATGAAAGTGACAAGTGAAAGTGAAGTCGCTCAGTCGTGTCTGACTCTTTGCGACCCCATGGACTGCAGCCTACCAGGCTCCTCCATCCATGGGATTTTCCAGGTAAGAGTACTGGAGTGGGGTGCCATTACCTTCTCCACTGCTGCCCGTTAGGCCAGACCTAACTCTAGCTTCAATCATCTGGTCACGAAGAAAAAAGTTTTATCAAAAGGAAAAGAAAGTTGGTGTGTTTTCTCCCCCAGTCCTTCTAGGCGCCCCAGTTCCATAATATCCCATAAAACCTTTCTGCTGTGTCACTCCCAGTCCCCAGGTGAGGCCATTTCCCAAGGCAGGTTTCCCCCCGCGTGGGTCNACCTAACTCTAGCTTCAATCATCTGGTCACGAAGAAAAAAGTTTTATCAAAAGGAAAAGAAAGTTGGTGTGTTTTCTCCCCCAGTCCTTCTAGGCGCCCCAGTTCCATAATATCCCATAAAACCTTTCTGCTGTGTCACTCCCAGTCCCCAGGTGAGGCCATTTCCCAAGGCAGGTTTCCCCCCGCGTGGGTCCTTTTTTCTCCTGGGCCCTCAGGGTTGGCGCCTCAGCACATCTGCTGTTTTCACCTGCTGCCTCTGCTCGGGGAAGCTGATCTCCAGGTGAGGCACCTGCCTCTTTCCACAGACGTACTCTGTTAGGGTCTGATGCAATACAGACTGCTTTCAGTAATTTAAACCATCTCCCCTCTCTGTGCATATCCTAGGACTCAGAGGACAGACTCCAAACTTTCTCTTTTGATTTAACCAGTGACTACAATATTCCAATAAGGCCCAACATTCTGGAAATGAAGCAGCATATCAAGAATTTCCCTCTGGAGCTCAGCCCGGTGCTCTGTGGCAACCTGGGTGGGTGGGGTGCATGGGAGCCCAAGATGGAGGGGATATATGTATACTTATGGCTGATTCACGTTGTTATATGGCAGAAACCAACACAACATTGTAAAGCAATTATCTTCTGATTAAAAATAAATTAAAAAAAAGAAAGAATTTCCTTGATTTCCTTGTGTAATCGGTCCCTTATTTTGACAGTTCTTTCTTTGGCTTCTAAACACAGTGGCTCACTGTGTGCAGTGTCTAACATTAGGGATGCTGCAAAGGGAACTTTGTGCCATTTAACAGGAGGCAGTTTTGTGTTTCATCTTTTTGTTCAGCTTCTGCCTATAGATACCAGGGAAATAGAAATACTTTTCTCACATAAGGTCATTGACATTTATCCCTCAAGTATGGAGTCTTTTCTTCTGTTAAATATAAATGTCAACAACACCTGGTCTCAATAAAATATGCTAACCTCTTTAAAAATATCCGTGGGCTGATTATAATTTCAAAAGTTTCTCAACTCCTCTCTCCCACATGATAGGAGTGACGACAGATAATGATTTTAACCTATTATATTTGGTAATGCTTTTAAAGTAGTTTATAGTTCATCAATTTTAAGACCATATGTATGCATGTGTGTGTATATAGTTGGAAATGTATAGAGGTCAAAATGACTGGTGTGGACAAGTTTTGAGAATGCCTTGACACACTCTTGGTTTCCTAGGGGCCCTCCTCGTCCTGTTTTGAAATAATCATGGACACAAATCTTCTTAGCAGTAGTAACTAATCATTGACAAAGGAGTTACAAGATGCCATTCTCGAGTGACTCCTCCAGTCTTCTCTCTTGAGGATTAAGAAGTGCCGAATCAGCAGAGCTCTTCAGGATGAGAACTTGGTCTCACCCACCTTCATCTCAAGGGGTTCTCAGTTGTTGCTGTTTAGTTGCTCAGTCGTGTCCCACTCTTCGCGACCCCATGGACTGTAGCCCACCAGGCTCCTCTGTCCATGGGATTCTCCAGGCAAGAATACTGAAGTGGGTTGCCATTCTCTTCTCCAGGGGATCTTCCTGACCCAGGGATGGAACCTGAGTCTCCTGCATCGCAGGTGGATTCTTTACCGCTGAGCCACCAGGGAAGACTAAGGTCNTCTGTCCATGGGATTCTCCAGGCAAGAATACTGAAGTGGGTTGCCATTCTCTTCTCCAGGGGATCTTCCTGACCCAGGGATGGAACCTGAGTCTCCTGCATCGCAGGTGGATTCTTTACCGCTGAGCCACCAGGGAAGACTAAGGTCCTCAGTAGCATCCCAGATATCATGACCCGAGGAGTTGTTCTGCTTCACATGACTGAGAGCTGATTGGGGAAGAGACCATTCAGAATCCTGGCTGCTGCCCAGGAAGGCTACTCACACTGTCTTTTAATGGTCTGACGAACTGAAACCACACATGAGCCAAACTTAGTTTTATTTTCCTAAGCATAAGTTTAAGTTTTCATTTTCATTTTTAAACCAAATTGCTATATGAGATGGATGTGAAGAAAGCACTTAACCTAAAAAATAGCCTCTAGGGGATGTTATCTTTGATTAAATATTCTGTTGGACTTCTAATAACATCTTAAGTTCTGGAAGGCAGAATTGCACATGACCACAGGTTCCTTTACAATCTCTTATGTGAAACTTTCTGAAGGTCTTTGCATTGTTTCTGTATCATTTTTCCCCACTGCCCTACATGATCAGAAACCTGCTCACCACCTTAAATATACTTAATGATCCATTTCTTTTTAGAAGAACATTTACAAAGACAGTCTTAGTTAAATACACTGATATAGAATTAAAACACTCGTATTTCTACTTTCAACAATTTTACAAGTAATGGCTTATGTACAAACACATGTTTTTTTAATTAAAAACTACAGCTGGAGTTTATAAAAATAGCAGTTTCCTCAGAAGCATAAAAAAATAAAAGTGTAATGATTGCGAAACTTACCAGGATTTTTCTGAAAACGTCTTCTTCTTTTATCAGAAACTTTAAACGGTTGATTTTTATTTTTTGCTTTCTTATTCTTCTTCTAATGGGTAGGAGATGTGTGGGTGTAAGAATCTTTTTTAAAAAATAAGGCTTTAAGTTGTAAAGTTTGTCTCCTGAAGCCCTGACCCTGTGCAGAAGCAGAGTAAGGAAGTGGAAATGCAAACAGTTTCAGTTTTGCTTCCGAACATATTTCTTTAGGTTTGTAAAATATTAAATATATGTAAATATATGTTAATGGTTATAAAATATTAAAAGATTAACATTACAGAAAATCAACAAAGTTGAACCATTGCTGAGAAACTGTTCACCAGGCAGAGTTTCAAGTCATCCAGAGTTAAGAAATCGAGGTGGAAAAAAAAAAAACCAAAAAAATCTACAGAAAAAATACTGGGAAAATACTGAAAGCTCAGAGTAATTCAAGTGTCTGTTACAGGCTGAACTGTTTCCCCAAATTCATAGGTTGAAGCCCTAACCCTCCTTATCTCAGAATGTGACTGAATTTGCAGAGAAGGTCTTTAAAGAGTTAATTAAGCTAAAATGAGGTCATAGGGTGGATCCTAATCCAGATATGACTGGTTTCCTTGTAAGCAGAGATTGGTGTTACATGCTCACACACACACATGCACACACGACATGACCCTGTGAAGACACAGGGAGAAGACAGCCATCTATAGGTCAAAGACAGAGATCTTAAAAGAAACCAACTCTGACAAATCCCTGATCTTGGACTTCAAGCCTCTGTGAGCAAATACATGTCTGATTTTTAACTCATCTTATCTGTAGAAATTTGTTATGGCAGTCCCAGCAAACTAATACTTACATATATTGGGTCATCATGAATTTCACTATTTTTTAAAAATTAGAACTTTAGTTTTTAAAATTGTGACTATAATTGAAGTTCATTTTCAAACTTAAGAAATACAGAATATAGAAAGAAGGGGAGGAAACATATTATCCTAATGGAATCTTTGTTTTCCACTATACTTTTTTCTATTCATATATTTAAAAAATATAGATTTAATATTTGAGAAATTTTACCAGACTCTGAAACATATAATTTCAAATAGTTAGTAAACACTGCCCAGTAAATGGTGAATCACATTTTATTTCTTGAATTATTCTGATATGAATATCAAAATTCAGAACCACCGGAATATGACAACTTTGGGGGTTGTGTGTATAGTTTTTGTTAATTTGTTTGCATTTTAAAATTGGAAGAAAGTTGCTTTGCAATGTTGCATTAGCTTCTGCTGTTGCTTTTTAAAGAAACTGAAACTGCTACATCTGCTAGTAGAAGTGCTTTGTTTTGCTTTGAAGTTTTGAAATTGTTCAGGTGTATCATGGTTCAGGGGCTTCCCAGGTGGCTCAGATGGTAAAGAATCTGCCTGCAGTATGGGAGAACTGGGTCAATCCCTGGGTTGGGCAGATCCTCTGGAGAAGGGCATGGCAATCCACTCTAGTATTTTTGCCTGGAGAATCCCATGGACAGAGGAGCCTGGCAGGCCACAGTCTCTAAGGTCACAAAGAGTTGGACACAGCAACTAACACACACATCGTGGTTCATAGACCTATAAAGAATGCCATGAACTATACTTATTCTTATATGAAATCTATAAATTTGAGGGATGATGGTGGAAGTGGTGCCTCTTACTATCTTATGTAACACATTTGAACATTTTCATCAATATTACCGTCATCTGTTTAAATCTCCCAGTGTATTTCCTCAAAGTCTGTTTACTTAAAATTGTATGGAATGATATCATTAATAAACAATAAAATCTTAATAACACATATACCTCCACAACTTTGGTAAGCTTGTTAAGCAAAATTCTCTAAGAATATTATGAAGATTTTTTCATTAAGTAAAGATCATTTTTATAGTTGTTTGAGCTATAATGTCTACTGATATTCCCAGGCATTTTACCAAACTGGTAGGCTATACTAAAACCCAAGTGAGTGTGGACTTTTAGAATGTGCATGTTCCTGTGTTCCACAATACTCTAAAGATGAACAATCCATCCCAATAGGACTCTTGCTACAGTTTTTGTTAAGTTCAGCATTATGTCCACAGTCTTTTGTTCCTTATTACACTTTGTCTCCCTCTCTGAATAAGTATTGATGCTTTCAACTGTGGTGTTAGNAAGTGAGTGTGGACTTTTAGAATGTGCATGTTCCTGTGTTCCACAATACTCTAAAGATGAACAATCCATCCCAATAGGACTCTTGCTACAGTTTTTGTTAAGTTCAGCATTATGTCCACAGTCTTTTGTTCCTTATTACACTTTGTCTCCCTCTCTGAATAAGTATTGATGCTTTCAACTGTGGTGTTAGAGAAGACTTTTGAGAGTCCTTTGGACTGCAAGGAGATCCAACCAGTCCATTCTAAAGGAGATCAGTCCTGGGTATTCATTGGAAGAACTGATGCTGAAGCTGAAACTCCAATACTTTGGCCACCTGATGCGAAGAGCTGACTCATTTGAAAAGACCCTGATGTTGGGAAAGATTGAAGACAGGAGGAGAAGGGGATGACAGAGGATGAGATGGCTGGATGGCATTACCGACTCAACGGACATGGGTTTGGGTAAACTCCGGGAGTTGGTGATGGACAGGGAGGCCTGGCGTGTTGCGGTTCTTGGGGTTGCAAAGAGTCGGACATGACTGAGCGACTGAACTGAACTGAATAAGTATAGTTTACTACATTCTCCACTTGCCATCTCCTGAAAATTCTGATCTCCTCATTCTCTCCTGGTGACATCTCTTCCTACCTAATGGACAAAATTGAAGACTTCAGGTGGGCTTTCTCAGATACTTCATTCTCCAGATCCTTAAGCCCTCCTGTGCCCCTATTTACCCCTTCTTTGCACGTAATGGTGCAATTCTGAACCCAGACTCCACAATAACATCACCTGGAGTTTTCAATAAAAGCAGAAAATGCCCAGGACTGCTTTTGGGCAACCGTATATCTCTGGGGACAAGGCCACATATCAGTACATTTTTAAAAGCTTCCTAAGCAGTTCTAATATATAGACAGCGTGAGAATGTCTGGAATGAAATGAAGTCTTCACCTTCCCTTTTCTTTCCCCGACCTTCTTTTTATTTCTCTTCCATTTTCAAACAGTTCAGTCCTTAAATCATTATACGTGCAGAGAAAAGATGTCTATGGTGGGAGAGTGGGAAGTGAGGGCCTAGGAAGGCGGCTGACCTGGTGGGGTGGGGATGCGGTCGAGGTGGGGCGGGTCAGAACCTGCACAGTGTGAAGGGAGTATCCATCTGTAGGAGTGACCCGGTGCTGGGAATCCGAGCCTGAGGGAGGTGTGGAGAGTGTGCGGGGCTGCCTGGTGTGGTGTCACAGTGCTAGCACAGTGAGCCGAGTGTCTAAACGGAGGATTGGTCTGGTATGGGCTATTAGAGCCCAAGCAGAAAAGAGTGTTCTTCTGGGAGAAGATGCTAAAGTGAAGTGTCAAAAATTGCACTGAGGAAAGTCAAACAAGCAAGGAAGACTTTATTCGAGAACTCATA